>CAUYSK010033319.1:0-22664 GCA_963575035.1 Avahi laniger
CCCCCCCCCCCCCCCCCCCCCCCCCCCCCGGCTGTGGGTGGCCTTAGGGACCTCAGGAAGGAAGTGAGTTTTTGTTTTAGGAGTAAAAAGAGTTTCAGGCGTGGAAATGGCAAGTTCCCATCTAAGCCTTAGAACCATCACTTGGGCAGCTCTGTGCAAGTGGACCACTGGGAGGGGAGAAGGTGGGATCGGTAAGGAGCGTGTGCGTGACCAGCGGGGGTGGTGCAGATCCATATGGTGGCAGTGGAGGGGCCGGCCAGTGACTGGACAGGGGACCAACCTTTCCACAACTTTCATTTTAGAAAACTTCAACCCTACAAAAAAAAGTCAAAAGGAAGGTATAATTGACATACCCTAGCTTCACTGACTTGTTAAAATTTTGCAACGTTGGTTTTCTTCCCCTCGCGCCACATGTGAGAATTAGTTGCAGACATCACATTTCACCCCGAAATACTTCAGAATATCTTCTAAGATCAAGGACATTCTCCCACTTAACAACAATACCATTATCACACCCAAGTAGTTTAACACTTACGTAATATAAAATCTATATTTAAGTTTTCCCAATTATTCCAATTCTGTTGTGACAGAAAGCAAGCATGTCTCCCAGTGAGGACGTGTCAAAGGACACAGGAGACAGCTTGAAGGGTTTGGCCAAATTTTTGAACAATCTGAGCATAAAAAAGAGTGATCATAATGGATTACGGCTCATGGAATTAACAAAGTAATCTATAAATCTACACCAATACTCAAAGAGAGGACAGGAAGAAAAGTTCTTTACAGAAAAATGTAGAGAAAATGTAGAAGAAATGATAGAATTAGAAAAATCATCATTTTGCAATCGCCAATGTTACATTTCATTCAAACATGGTTCACTCATGGATGCTAAAATCATGGGATGAAATGTTGGGGGCACAGAGTAGTCACACAGTTTCAAAGTATCATTCAGCAGATTGCTTTTCAATTTCACACAGGACGTTTCCTACAAAGGCGGATCTGGTGACACACGTTCATCTCGTGAATGTAGCACGGCCCCCGTCTGGCTGGGCTGCGGGCTCTTGCCGGTGCTGCTCGTTTCCGGACGAGGAGGTGGAACTTCTCAGTCACAGCTGCTGCGATGGAGTCTCCTTTATGGACGCTTGGTGCTGCAGGAGACAGTTCCTTAAAAAGTATGTGCGAGAATGGAGGCCTCAGGTGCAGGCCCTCCCGTGACAGTGTCGCAGGCACTTGTGTCAAGGACACAGAGGCAGGGTGAGATGGGGTGGAGGGGGGACAGGTGAGACTCTCTAACCCAGGTTTTGACACACCCCGAAGGCCAACACTTTGCTCTTTTCTTCTCTCTTTTGATCTTTTCTTTTAATCATTTATCGACGTATGATTGACATAAAAAACTGTACACATTTAATGTAAATAACCCGATGCGTCTGGGGAGATGTATACGTCTGCGAAACCATCCCCACCATCGAGGCCATAAACGTATTCATCACCTCCCAGATTTCCTCCTGCCCCCTTTATTGTTATTTCTTTCTGACATTTTCATTTAAAAAAAAGTGTTTTTTATTAAAAAAAATACAGTGTATGTATAATGTATATGTGTGTGTGTATGTATTATGTGTATATAATCTATATAATCTGGAAGCACCCTCATCAAAATGTTAAAAGGGATTAATTCTAGGGAATGGAAATAGGGTTGATCTTTTAGTTTTCACTTTTTACTTTATATACTTCTGTAGTTTAAACATCTTTCTTCATGATAAAAATAACTTTAATTTTTCTATTTATGCAATTTATACATACTTAAAAGATTTTTTAGAAATAGAAATGTGTAAAGAGCAGATTAATAATCCCCCAAACCTCAGCATGCACATCTTGATGATCACGCCTCAGACACCTTTCTGTTTCTGTTTTCAAACACACCTTTGTACGTAAATGTACCATATCATACATGCTGTTTTTTTCATGCACACCTTTAAAACAGGCCTTTCTGTCTCCCTAGTTCTTCCCTAATATTCCCTAAACTGATGTTAATAGCCCAGGGTGTATCCTGCCATACCTCCTACATGCTTATACATCATATATGTATAGAACTGGCTCACTGTTTGACACAATGGATCATATTACATCTATTTCTTGGTTTTCTCAATTACCTATACATTGTGGAAACCCGTCCAAGTGAGTCTCTTCTTTCTAATGGCTGCAACTTGTTCCATGGCATGAAGGAGTCATGATTTAAACCCTTTCCTATGGGTGGACGCTTTCTAGCTCTTTGACCACTACAAATATTGTGGCATTTAACACCTTTATAGAATATAATCCTACATCTGAGTGCTTTTGTTTATTTGTGTGAAACAAATTCTTGTGGATGGGATTATTGGGTTCAAATGTATGCATGTTTGTATTTTTAAATATGTCTTTCTTCCATTTTGCTTTCCAAAAAAGCAGTAGCAATTCTCATTTTTGTTAGCTATGTATGAAAATATACTTTTCCTTTCACCCCCATCAGTAAGTAGTAAGTGTTAACATTCTCTTGAATTTTTGCCAATCTGATGGGCGAGAAGCGATACCTCATTGTTGCTTTAATTTGCATTTCCTTGAGTACTAGGAGGCTGAGCCATATGTTTATTGGCCATTTGGGTTTACTCTTTTCTGAGCCTATTCACATCCTGGGAACATTTTTCTATTGGATGCTTTATCTTTTTCTTAACAATTTGTAAGAGCTAGAAATTAACTCTTTACCTCTCATAGGCATTGCAAATATATTGTCCCCCAATTTAGTGTTTGTCTTTTAACTTTGTTTATGGGAATCACCATCTTAAAAAGATCAAATTTTATGTCGTCAGAGAGTTCCACTTCCAACAATGAGTATCTTATAAAAGACAGTCTCTCCCCAGGACAACAATGATCAATTCTGGACAAAACATTTCAAAGGCTATGTGGGGGTGCTAAAAAGTGACCCAAACCAGGCAGGAATCGAAGAGACTGACACTTGGAAGAAGGGAACAACATTGAATGAGTTTCTTACTTTTACATTTTTGCACCTAAGGGAGGGTCCCACTCAGCGCCACACGAGTCTGCTAAACCTTGGATAGAAATCTGTATTCTTGTTGAAGAATCAGAGCGTAGAATTTGGGACTCTAAATTCAGAAAGTGAAGGGGGAAATCCAAGGAAGGAGAACTCTACGGAGGGAATGTTCCAAATTTTGCTTCTAAATGCCACCCAAACTTCAGGCTATTTTCCGAACTGTAAATTCACCCGGGAAGCTCCTGGAATCCTAACTGTGGCTAAAATAACTGAAAAGAGATTTCAGCTGCTGCCTACCACAGGAGAGAAAGAGTTTGAAGTTTGAGTTCAGCCAACCGGACGGCCTACTAAAGTAAAAAATCAACACTCTTTCACAGGAACATAATAGAATCCACAGTTTTTACAACTTATTATTGACAGTGTCCAGGATGCAATCCAAAATTACTAGACATAGGAGGAAATGGGAAAATGTGAACCATATTCAATAGAAAAGGCAATTAATGAAGACCAACCTCAATGTGACCCAGATGTTAGAATTAAGAGACACAAATTTTAAAGCAGCTATTGTAACTATGCTCAAGGACATGAAGAAAAATATTCTAATAAAGAATGATTATCTAGAAAACCTCAGCAGAGACATATACTATAAAAACAAACAAATGGGAATTCTAGAACCAAAAAGTACAATTATCTGAAATAAAAAATTAATTGGATGAGATTAAATTTTATGTAGTCAAAAATGATTATCTATTTCTTTATAGATTCTAGGTTTCTTGTCATAGGTAAAAATGTGCCCCTAATCCCTGGCTTATACATACCTACAATTTCTCTGAAGGTTTGTATTTTATAATATTTTTACATTTAAGTCTTATGAATCCATTGGCACTTGATTTTTTATGTGGTGTGAGGTGAGGATCTAACTTCATTTTATTATAAATGGATAGCTACTTTTTGCCAACATTGTTTATTAACATTTTTTGCCTTACTGAGGTAAACTGTTTGTTATGTGTTATGTATTAAATTCTCATATGTACTAGGATGTATTCTGGGCTTTTTATTCTCTTCCAAAGTCTTCAGTAAATTCAATAATCCTATGCCAATACCATATTATTGGATTCTGATGGCTTTATGGCATATTTTAATATCTGGAAGGCAAGGAAGATGTCCTCCTTTAATATATTTTTGTCCATTCTTAGGCATGTATTTTTTCACATGAACTGTATTTCAGCCAATTAAAAATGGTACCATAATTGAAATTACATTAAATTTATATATTAGTATTGGGAGAATTAACATTTTTATATTAAGGTTTTCCATCCAAAAAGTGGTATATATTTTCCAATCGTTCATATTACATTTTAAGTTTTTCAATAACTGTTCATAATTCAATGAAAATTGAGGCAGACTAGAAACTATTTCATACATTTCTGTATATCTTGAATTATAAAAAGGAATATGCATTTTGAAATGACACAATAATTCTTCTCTCAGTAAAAGTAATATGTGTTTTAAGCTGACTGTTAGTTCATGATATTTCATTACATTGTCAATGCCATTTGTGAATGTCTAAAATATTTTATTTTAAAAAAGTGAAGAAGATTAATATATACATATTGAAATTTTTTTCAGACAATGCATAAAACTATAAAGAAGAAAATAAGTGACATCTGAAATTCTGCCATTTCAATTGCTAACTTTTTGCTCTATTTAATTACAGGCTATTTTCCCATTTTCTATGTATATACATACATGCATACACAGATATACACATATATATGCTTTTTTATATATGTTATATATGTATATGTGTAAATGCATCTAAGATGTGTATGTGTGAGTATATATTTGTATGTATTCAACATACATGCACACCAAAATGGGCTTATAATACTATAGTTTTCAATAATAGAGTTTTTAATATATCATGAAATATTTCTATTTCCATATGGATATGTCATCACCATTTTTAGAAAATGCTTAGATACCTTCATATGGGTGCATAAACTTCTACACAGCAAACCCATTTCATTTTTGTAACAATACCTTTACTATTGGACATGGAGATCATTTTCAATTTTCAACATTACAAATACTATTATGTACTTTTGCTCTCTTGTCCTTTACCATCCGTAGGTAAATTCTTAGAAGGAATTCCTAGGATTCTCCACCCATTCTTTAGAAACTTTATCAACAGGATCCTGGGGTTGTAAAAGTGGCTGGTGGGGGCCGAGGGTCTAATCACTTGCCAAACCCAGAAAGTTCTGGGTGGCCCAGGGCACTTGTCTCCTTAGGATACCCAGTGCTTGATAGGCCAGAGTGTGACCCAGAAATTTGGTCTGCAGACTTTTAAAGATAAAAAAACCGTATCTTTTCTTGAGCAATTACTTTATCCCAGGAAGTTTATACCCATGACTTCACCTAGTCCTTAGCACAGCACTGAGGTTGACACTATTACATGACCCATTTCTCAGGGAAAGATTGAGGACTACAGAACTCAAGACATTTGTCCAATGTCATTTCTTGGGATTTTACTGAAGGCTGTGCTGCCACTGACAACCTGGGAGAACCCTGGGCTCTCCTGGAATTACGAGCACAAAGGCAAGAGAGACACTTAGGATCTCAGCCAGGTATGTGAGGAGCTAAGGTTGAAGGTGCTCTGGAATTTTCCATTCAAGAGGCCCAGGAACATAGCTGGATCACTGCATGGGCTCAAGATTATTCTCTCTTCTGTAGCTGTCCTGGGTGGGTCTGGGCTTTCTTCCCTCGCTGCCCGCTACACATGCCCCTTGGTGCCTGCTGGGCAGCTGGCCCTGGCGAGGGGTCCAGAGACGGGCCAACACAGACCTGCGCCTGCGTTGCTCCCAGTCTGGTAATGAACACATCCGGAACTGACCAGCCCGTGGCTTGGCGACAGTAAACTAAAGAACCCGAATCCCTTCCAGAGACACTGAGGGATGGCAGCATCTTCCGCTTCCTCAGCCACAGACCCAGGGTCTCGCGGCCCCTGTTCCTGGAGGGGGACCTACCCCCTCCAGGTTTCCTCCCTCCGGAGTGGCTCTGCGGGAGGGACTGCTTGGCCATCAGGCCCAACTCCTTCTCCTGCCGCCTCACCATGACGTCCCAAGGGAGGTGACCGTCCCTTTAACCCCGAATCCCCCTCGTCCAGGGGCATTTCCCCTTAGGCTTTGCTTCCCCGCCCCGCCCCCCTCTCCGCTGTGAGTCCTGACCCTGTGCTGTATCCTGATGTCGCTGTAACAAATTACCGCGGACTCGGTGGCTTAAACAGTACAAACGTGTCATCCCGCCCTTCTGGAGGACAGGCGTCTGAAAGGAGTCCTACACCTCCAGGGAAGGTGGGTCTCCCTGGAAACCATGGAAACGCCTGCAGGGGTCTCCCGCAGCACGTGGGATGAGCGCTGGCACGATCTTATTTTAATACTAAAGCAAGGGGTCACCTTTGTGGAGTGCGGGTCATGAGGACGCTGTGACTGTGTGGCTACGTGGAGATTGTGCCAGTCCACCTGCGGATGTGTCTGACGTGAGACCGATGTCACCTTATACCCACTGCTTCTCCCTCTGTCCTCGATCCCTCCCTGGGAGAACTCATCGCATGAACAGCTTTGGCTACCGCCTCCCCCTGGGTATCTGATCGGCCTCAGGCGTCTTCTCGGGGATGTCTCCCGAGCACCTCGGATTCGACCTGTCTCCCCCGAGCCTGCTCCTCCCTCCTGACGGCCTGGTTCTCGCCAGGACTCTCAGGAGACCGCCCCGCTGCCCACCCACGCCCACAAGCAGGAAACCAGGCGTCACGCCGGGATGCCCACCCTCTCACGTCCCTTCGCCCAGCCCGCCAGCAAGGCCGTGATCTGCTTTCCTGACGGCGGTTTCTCGTCTTGTCCGCATCTCCACCGCCACCGATCCAGTCCGATAACCCTGGATTCCTGCCCGCATGGCTGCAACATTCTAACCAGTGTCCCCACGCCTGCCCCCGACCTCCGCCAGTCAGATTTCCGCTCTGCAGCCAGCGCGAAAGCAATTTCAAAAAAGTGCCTCAACCTATTGGATACTTGATTTAAAACAGTGGCTCTCTGCCCCACGTCCACCCAGCTCCCTGGTCCTCCTCCCAGGGGCCACTTTCAGCTGCTTTGGCCACTATCTGCAGTGTCTCTAATCGCTTCCAGTACCACGCTCCCGCTTCCATGTCTTGATTTGTGTATCTTTAACGTTAGTCATTGCATTCCGGCTATGATAGGTGAGGGTTTAGCAAAGAACCCTATTTAACGCCATAAAAACTGCACTATTTAAACACTGTTCATTGCAGAGCCTAGCAGTGTATTATGATTATATTTTCATTTTTGAATACCATTTCTCCACCAGAATGTCTACCTGCCTCTTTCTCCTTGTCCTATTTGCCGTTAGCATGTTTTCATTTGTTTCTGTCCTCTGCATCCAATTCTGCATTTTATTCCCTCCTCTCTTTCCAAGGCCTCTGTCTCCAGTGTGGACTGGCTCCTCTAGGATCTGCTTCTCTTCCGCGATTTCTCCTGGCTGTTTTGCTGGGTTGGTCCATTGTTTCTTGGATACTATGTGTTCCTTTTCCTTGGTTTACTCCCTCATTTTGCTGGGCACATTCTCAAATAATTTCCTTTAAAAAGGGTGAACTGGAGGTAAATTTTCTGACACTATCTTTCTTTCAGCCTCATGTTGATCAGCAGTCTGGCTGGCCATATTAACTCTAGTTGAAAATTATTTCTATCAGAATTTTGACAATATTGAAAATATTGCATTCAATGTTACTATTGAGAAATTTGGTGCCATTTTGGTACCCAGTCCTTTATACATAACTTATATTTTTTTCTTTCTTGAAGCCTTTAACATTGTCTCTCTACTTTGGGTGTTCTAACATTTCAAACGATGTGTCTATGTGTGGATCATTTTCCATTTATTTGCTGAGCATTCGGTGGTTCTTTCTATTCTAGAGACTTGTTTAGTTGTGAGAAAATTTCTTGTATTTTATCTTTGTTACCATTTCTTCCCACTCCCTTTTTAAAATTAATTTTTTCTGGAACTACCATTAGTCAGCATTGAAACCCCTAAATAAATCCTTTATTTTTCTTATTTCCTTCTTGTATTTTCTGCCCCTTTTATCTTGATCTTACATTCTGGGAGGACCCTTTAAATTTATCTTTTAATTCTATTGAATTGTTATTTTAGCAATTCAGTTTTTAATTTCTCAGAGTTTGCTCTTATTATTTGATTATTCCTTTTTCATCGACAGTACAGTATAGTCTGGTCTCAAGTTTCTCATCTTTAATTTTTCTGATCATACCAATTTGATTCTTTTGAAATACGGTTCTATTTCTTGTGTTATCTTTAGTTCCTCTGGGGTCGCGTTTTCTGTTTATATATTTTGATTTCTCTATTTTATCTTGGTTATCTGTTTATATTTAAGAGGCGGGCAATTAAAAGCTGATTGGGAGCTCTGTGTGCACGGGTAGCTGAGTTAAAGACCCCAAATGAGTAGGGCTAGGATGAGGCAGTCTTTTCGCAAGGGAATTTCCAATCGGGAACCCTTCGATCTCCTGCCTTGTGGCTAGCCCCTGGGGTTCTGGGCATTCTGTGTGTCTGTGTAGGCTGCGGGGGAGGGGGGCGTCTAAGAGTAGGTAGCTTTATCTGCCAGTTCTCAGTCAACCACGCATTTCAAGCCCCGTGTACTGTTCCCGCTTGCCCTTGCACTTGGCATCTTTGAGGCCAACTATAGGGTCAGATTCTATAGTAATTTGTTTATTTGCATTTCTATATAGTATTCCAATGCATGGATATACCACAATTCATCTATTTTGATAAATTTATCCATTGTGCTATTTATGGGCATTAAGGCAGTTCCAAGTTTTTGACTGTAATATAACAGGTGGTGCAGCTATGAACATGTCAGTACATGTCTGCGGTGAACACTTCATGGGTACATACCCTGGAGTGGAACTGCTGGGCCATCAATGTGCGCATATTCAGCTTTAGAGGATAACGCCGAACGGTTTGCCAAAGTGCCCACCACCATGCGAGATGGTTCGTGTCCTCTCTGCATATTTTGTCTTTTTAATTGTTGCTATCCTGGTGGGGGGTAGACGGATCTAGTTGTAACCTTAGTTTGCATTTCTCTGATGAATAATGACGTCCAGTACCTCATCATGTTTAGTGGCCTTTTGAATATCTTCTTTTGTGAGGTGGCTGTTAAAGTTCTTTTCCTGTTTTTCAAAAAATTGAGTTGTCTTCTTTTTCTTATTGATTTGTAGGAATTTTTTATATCTTGTGAATCCAAGTTCTGTGTTAACGCATGAGCTGTGAACATCTTCTCCCACTCCTCTTAGCCAGCTTTTCACTCTCTTGCTGGTATCATTTAGGAACACTATTTTCTTATTTTAGTATGTTTAAGTTATGAATTTTTTTCTCATATGGTTAGAGTTTTTGTGACCTGTCTAAGGGGTATTTCCTTACTCCAAGGTCATAAGGCTGTTTTGTTTTTCTCTAAAAGCTTTATTGTTTTCCCTTTCCCATTTAGCTCTGTGAACAATCTGGGATTGGTTTTTGTGTGTGGTGTGAGGTTGGAGTCAAGATGCTCTTATTGTCACATGGACACCCAGTTGACATGGCGCCATTTATTAAAAAGACTGTCCCTCCCCCTTTGGAAAGGTGTTGCCTTTGTCATAAACATAGTAATCATATATGTGTGAGTCTGTTTCTAGACTCTCTCCTCTGTTCCATTGGTTGGTGTGAATATCCTTGCTATACCACACTGACTTAATCACTGTAGCTTCATTAAAAGTCTTGGCATATAGTTTTGCTTTTCTTCTTCAAGTTTGCCTTGGCTATTCATGGACATTGGCCTTTTCTTAGACTTGTGGATTTGCTATGCTTCCTCCAGCCCCAGGGCCTTTGCGCACATTCTTTCTACTGAAACACCCTTCTCTTCTCGCATCACCTGTGAGCTCTTACTCTTCAGAGCACACCCCACTTGCCATTTCCTCAGAGAAGCTTTTCCTGAACTCCCTGACCAGGTCCAACGCCCCACGGGAGCTCTTATAACACCACCCACCTTTCTTTGCAACATTGATTGCAATTCAATTTTACATTGATTCTGTGGTTATTTGATCAATGCTTTTCCCTTCTCTAGTCTGTTGGGCTCCACAAAGAAGAAGATCACTGTTGTTTTATTTAGTATTACGTTCTCAGGGCTTAGCACAACTAGGCACTTAAAGTTTTTGAATACATGAAGGAAAGAATCCCTTATTTATGGAAGTCTGTGTGCATTTGTGTCTGCAGGTGCCTTTGTATGTATGAGCAACACTTTATCAACATGCGTGTGTGCGTGTGTGTGTGTGTGTGTGTGTGTGAGCAATAAGAAAGAGCCCACTCAGGAGCAACAGATCGGGTAGCCGGGAACCCCCTCTCCCCTGGTCCTCTCCGCTCCTGCCCCTGCCCGCCCTGCTCTGTCCAGTACTCCCGGCAGCCTCCTCTGCTTTCTGAGTGACTGGAGGAAGACGCTGGTCTCCAGCTGCCTCCGCTCGGCTGCCCTCGTGCAGTTGTCTGCCAGTTGTGCACGCCGATTGCTATGAACGCCACCATCTGGTACGCCACGTGGACATCATAATCTTTTCTTAATTACATTAGTAGCGCAATCAGTTACTGCATTACAAGGCCGGCGATGAGCTTTTAAATCTTGGTGGAAATCATAAATAATTGCACTAAGTACCAGGCGCCAGATGTGTGTGCCAACTTTGGCTGCACTAGATAAATAGTAACCTTACAAGAGTGTTAGACAGCAGGCGGTCCGGCCGGCCGCCGGGCCACACCACACCTGGGCTCTGCTGCAGGAAGGGCCTCCAACCGAGCGCTGAAGAGAGACAGGGGAAGGATGCACAGGCACCTTCTGAGCGTGCGCGTGCCAGGGAGCGAGAGGGAGTCTCAGAGCCAGAGCCAGAGCCAGAGAGGGCGCGGGAGAAATATGGAGAAAGACAAAGGGGAAATCGAGTGGATGGACAGGAAGCAGGGCAGAGAAACAGAGAGAGAGAGAGAGAGAGAAAATGGGAGAAGAGAAGGCAGGAGGAGAGATCAGGGGCCAGAAGAGGGAAAAGGAGAGAAACACTAAGATGGAGACAAAGAGAGACACACACAGAGAGTGACAGGGACAGAGAAAAAGACTGCGACTAGAAAATCCCGGAGGAGTGGTGGGGCTGAGAGGACAAAGAGAAGCCCTCATTTCAGCTGAGCTTTCACTCGTGGCCGGCAGTGGGAAGGGCGGGACCAGCCCAGCTGCTCAGGGTAGCAGAGGCCTGTTCAGAGGGTGGGCGAAGCTGTGGCCGGCTTGCGGGGCTTCCCCCAGGGGCTCGGAGCTCTGGGAAGAAGCCCTCCTTTCTTCTCTTTCTTTTCTGAAAACCTCCTGAATCTGAGAAGGAGGGAGGTGAGGCTGAGGCAGGAGGGACTACAGGCGTGCACCACCATGCCCAGCTAATCTTCTGTGACCAGAAGATCCAGAAGAAGCCGTTCTGGTTTGTGTCAAGGTAGCGGGTGGAATTGCTTTAAGTAGACAGGAGGCCAGGATGGGGGAAGTCTCTCTGCGGGGGTGACTTTTAAGTTGACACATGTCTAATACATCACCGTCAGCCAGGCAGAGAACAGGTGAAAGGAGGGGAGTGTGTTCCAGGAGAGGAGGAACAGCATGTGCAAAGGCACAGAGGCAGGGAGGGACTCGGCGTGTTTAGGACTCGGAGGGAAGCAGACATGGCTCACTCAAAGAAAACGATGGAGAGAGGTCAAGAGCTTTTGGTAAGATGGCTGGTTGAGACGTATTTATTTCTCATTCCTGAAATCTCATCAAAATAGACTTTAATGGAATTAAAAAATGTATACAGCCACAGGATAAGAGAATAAGAGAGGAGATAAGAGCAGACAAGAGATAGTATCAACATGTGGAAACTGGGAAGCAGATGGATGATGGCGACGGAGTTGCAGAGCAGAGAAAGCTGCAGGAAGGAGCCGTCCAGGAGCAAACCAGCCAGCCCAGCGGACTGGGAAAGTCCCAGGCTTGGGAAGCTGCAGGCACTTCCGAAGGGCAGAGGGGGGAGAAACAGGAGAGGAGGGTTAAAGCCTCATTTAGCTGGGGACCAACCACACCTCCCACCACAGCAGAAGACAAGAAGTTGATCCTTTGAGAAGTTGACCAGGGATGGCTTTGGACTTAGGCATTAGCCAAGGCAAGAGTGAGACCCAGACCAAAACTGGGAGGAAAACAAATGAAAGAATTAAAGGGTGAGATGCCCACTCTCATCCTCTCATGTAGCTCACAGGATGCCGGCAGTTGGGCTTAGGATTGTATCCATGTCTCCTTCCTGCTCCAGGTCAGGTGATTAGAGAATCCTTTCCAGAGAAACTGCCTGGCATAAGGAAAGAGGTCTACAGTGACCATTATTTGAGGCTTTCCAACGAAATAGCCAGCCTCTGCCCAGTTACCCTGGGGTGAGCCTCACCCATGCCCATAGAACTTCTAGCAAGCTCTTTATGCCACATTTTTTTTGTTTGTTTGTTTTTTTGTTTTGAGATAGAGTCTCACTCTATCACCTGAGCTAGAGTGCCGTGACATCAGCTTAGCTCACAGCAACCTCGAACTCCTGAGCTCAAGCGATCCTCCTGCCTCAGCCTCCCAAGTAGCTGGAACTACAGGCATGCACCACCATGCCCAGCTAATTTTTCTATTTTTAGTAGAGACGGGTCTCACTCTTGCTTAGGCTGGTCTAGAACTCCTGAGCTCAAGCAATCCTCCCACCTCGACCTCCCAGAATGCTAGGATTACAGGCATGAGCTGCCGCGCCCGGCCTATGCCATATTTGAAAATATGAATGATAGCCAAGAATCACCAGATATTTGTGGGAAGCTCTAGAATAAAAGAGACCAAAGATTCAGGAAAATAGAAAAAGGAAACTAGGAGGAAAAATAGATAATACATTTAAATAAATATCTATAAATAATATCCTCTGAAAGATAAGAGGAGGCATTGCAGTCATAAAATAAGATTAAAATATTTTATGTAGATATATGTATATATAAAAGAGAATGTTGAAAGACCATGAAACTGATAGAAGATTAAGTTAAGATAGCCCAGAAAATAGAATAAAAAGTTAAAGACAAAGATAACTTTTAAGAATAGAAAATAAAATGTGAGAAAATTAGAGAATCAATCTGAGAGAGCCAACATCCACCTTATCAGAGATCAAGGAAGAGAGGAAATGAATCAATTCAGGAGGTCTAGAATGATGCTAATAGGTGTTCTAGAAAAAGAGAAGAGAAAACAGAAAGGAGAACATTATCCAAAAATAATGCAAGAAAACTTCTCAGAATTGAAGGATATGAATTTCCTGATTGAAAAGGAACACTCCAGCCCAATGAAAACAGACCCACATTTGAGCATATCACTGTGAAATTTCAGAACACCAAGATATACAAAGAAGATACTAGAAAATTCCAGAAAAGAAAAAAATTGCATACAAAGAATTGGGAATCAGAATAGTATTGAACTTCCCAATAGCAACACTAAAAGCTAGAAGACTTGAAAATTTTAAACCAAAATTATTTCCAACCAAGAATTCTGAATCTCACCTATCAATTAACTGCGAGAGTAGAATAAACACATTTCAGACATGAAAAACAAAAATAAAGTTAGCTCTGTACATCTCAGGATGCTATTAGAAGACATGCTATAGCTAAAAGAGGGAGAAAACCAGGAAAAGACAAAAGCATGAAATGCAGGAAATGAGATCCAACAGAAAGGTAAAGGGAAAACCTGGGATAAAAACTAGGCAAATGAAAAAAAAAAACCAAACAAAAACAAAGAAACTCTAGGAAAAACAAAAGTTATATAAGAAAATGTATTAGTAGTACACTACATGGCTCTGCTATGGTCAATATTTACATAGTCCTAATTATATATAAATATTGATTACTTAGTTAACAAAAGTTGTGATGTAACTATGTTGGAAGGATGGGAAGAGGGGAAGTGTGTGATGTGGCATAAGAAAACGAAATTCTCATCTTTCTTACTGGAAAATCAACAGATTTTTCTTTAAAAATGTGGAACTAGTAGGGTAAATAGTTATTTTGAAATATGATGGTAAATAGCAAAAGAGACCAGTAAAAGAGTTGAAAGTGGTTGTCTCATGGATGAGGAAACTGAGGATGTAGCAAGGACCATTGTTTTTGTTAGAAGCTTTATGCTGCTATTTGACTTTCTGAACCATGTACATGCACTCTTTGGTAAAAATTTTAAAATTCAATTAAAAAAAAAGAAATTGGAAGGCAGCTTGAAAGGAGGCTAGCAAGGTGAACGGGTACCAGACTTGATAGGGCCTCACAGCCCGTCTTAGACAGTCGGAACTTTCCCCAAGAGCAACGTGGAGCCATGGAGGGGTTTTCAGCAGGACTGTGATGATGTCAGATCTATTTTTCTAAAGTAAGACTTTGTTTCCAGTGGCAATATTTGGGGCTGACCTTCATCTTCAATTACCCAGGATTGACGTATGGGAGATGGTTTGCTCTAGGATTAGCTCTCCAGTCTGGGGCCCACCTGTCTCGCAAAGCTCCACGTGAGCAATGATGTCAAAGATCAGGTGCAGATCAACGGGAAATAGACTGAGATAGAGGGAGAAGAGCCTATTTCCGGCCCCCAAGCTCCACAGCACTCAACTACAACACTGCCCTTGCTTCCGCTTCCGGAGGCGGTGTCACATAGGGTCAACTCAAGAACACAGCAGATACCTGCTGAATGAGTTGGGTGGGAACACAGAATGATTTTAGTAGCTGTTGCAAATTGCTTCGCTTCTCTGAGTTTCGGTGTGGCACTCGATGGTAACGTGAACAGCCTCGCTCTCCATAGGATTGCTGCGGGGATTCAATGAGGTAGGTTATACGGAGCTTCGGGCTTGCTGCTTGGTGCGTAGCATTCAACAAATGCGCTGAGAGAAACCCACTGTCCCCACTTCCGGTGTTTCCTTCCATGAGGAGGGGGCTCCATTGGTGTATCCCCGGCCTCTCACCCACCCACTCGGTTCTCCCTTTGGAAGGGGGAGTGACCTGTTGGTAGGTGAGTATGAGGTGGGGAACTGGCATGTGTAGCTCAGTCCCTTCCTCCCTCCATTCTCAGGAGCCAACTGTCCATGGAAACATCCATGCTGGTCATCTCTGAGCCATGATTGCACAGGGCAGGATTGATCCTTAGGGGGAAGAAGGCACCAATTTGGGTGGCTAAGGCTGCTCATTCAGGGAAGTGTTCACTGCTAATATATTGGGCCCAGCCCCTAGTAGACAAGTGCTGGAATTTGGGGGAGTACATGGCAGAGATCTTGGGGCCCCGGGGGAACAGGTTACAGAAGCCTCAATCCCGGTGTCAGTTCGGGCATCACTGCAGAGCCGCAGCAAAAGCGAGGGTGGAGATGAGGAAGGAAGCCGCTCTGGAACACGGTTCTCAAACTTTGCTGCGCGTTAGCATTACCCAGGGAGCGTTAAACTGCTCTGTGTGTAGGCTGCAACCCACGCCAATTAAATCTGAGCTGCTGGCTGTGGTACCCAGGTGTCCATAGTTTATAAAGCACCCGAAGGGATTCCAGAGTGCAGCCAGTTTGAAAGACAGGATCTTGCTACCCAAAGTGTGGCCCGCGAACCAGCCGCAGCCTGGTGAGCTTGTTAGAAATGCAGTCTCGGTCCTCCTCCAGCCCCACGGAATCAGGACCTGCTTTTCGTCAACAACCTCAGGAATTTGTATGCCTGTAAATGTCCCAGAAGCGCTGCTGGGGAAGGCTCGCTTCCCGGGCCTGAGCAGCCAGAGAACGAGGCCTGGGCAACTGGACAGGGGTTTGGCCCCAAAGCACCCGCTCTGGGACACGGTGGGGACTGTGTCATTACGTAGAGCCCACATTCGCTGCATCACTGAAGTCCCAGAAACAGGAGGCTCCAGGAGACAACCTGGAGGGAAAGGTTACTACAGACAAAACCTGCCGAATTAGTAACGATGGCAAGAGGGATAGTGAAGCAGAAAACGTGAGTTTTGGTTTTCAGTTTTTCCGTACAGTTTGAATTTCCTAACCCTGTGTGTGTGTGTGTGTGTGTGCACAGCGTGCACGTGAGGGTGTATATTGGAGGTTGATAAGGATTATGTTGATGGTGGGATTATGGGATATTCTTTAAAATTTTATTTATTAAAAAAAATCTAATAAATGGTATTCTTTAAAAAGCAATATACCAGCAAAAGCTATTAGAAATACAAAGATGAATTTGGCAAAATCACCATCTTAATAGGATACCTTAATATTATTGCATTGCTTAGTCTTTGTCAAATCAAGTAGGCAAAAAGAAATAAAAATATGAAAAATATGAATAATTTCATTAATAAGATTATTTACTAGGTATATTTCAAAATCTGTAATCTATAAACATAGAATACATAATCTTAACATGTTCTACCTTAGCATTTTAAAAAATTAATCATTTTTCTAACCCGCAAAGGAAATGTTAATAACTTTCAAAAGGCGGGAAGTTTAAGCCACAAGAAAGCAGAGACAGCATGACCACCGACTTCTCAGTGTCTAGCACAGTGACTGTATAAAGTAGGCACTCAGTAAGATTTACTGTTGGGAGAAGGCTATGTTTTCTTACTTGAATGCACTAAGATAAAAAATTCTTAACAAAATTTTAAACAAATAAAAAGTTAAAGTATCTAGAAAATAAAAGAAATTCCTCCAAAATAATCCTTAAAATCAATGTAATATCAATTGCAACTTAACAGGATTTCTTGTGAAATTTTACAAGCTGATTCTAAAATTAATATAGAAAAGCAAATGTACTTTGAATGAACCAGATAAATATTAACAATAATATACTTTTGTTCTATAAGATTCATAATTTTATAAAATTATAGAAATTAAAATGTTGTGATATTGGTCCTGGAAAAGACAATTAAATTAGTAGAACTGAGTAGAGTTCAGATATATCCTGTCCATTGATTTATTAATTTAAATAAGATACAATGTCAGATACTGGAGGAAACTATGTGCTATTCAATAAATGATATTGGGATAATTGCCTACCATTTGGAAAAAATAGAATTAGATCCTTGCCTCACACTATCCATAAGGAAAAATTTCCAGTGGGTTAAAGTCCTAAGAGCAAAACATAAAACAACTGTATTAGAAGAAATGTTGGAGATACTATTATCAACTTGGGATACAAGCAGCTTCTTAGATAAAGCACAAAAACCAAAAGCCACACATACAAAGTTTAATAAATTTGACGACACTGTAAGTCATACCTCTGTATGACAAATGACACCACAAAAGGTTTTGAAAAATGACAAACGTGCTAAAAATATCGACAACCTATCTAAGAGGCAAAGGCTTAGGATCTAGAATAAATAAAGAAGTCTTACAAATCACTAAGAAAAAGTCAAACAGTCTAATAGAAAATAGACAAAGGATATAAACAGACAACCCACAGAAAAGGAAATACAAATAGTTACTAATCATATTTAAAAAGATGCTTCATCTTTACTAATAATCATGGAACTAACTGCAAAGTAAAATAAAGAGATATTATGCTTCGTTCGTTAGTTTAGCAATTTTTTTCAAGTTTGAACATAACCAGTGTTTGCAGGATGGGGGTAATAGATTCATACATTATGAGAAGAGTATAAAATGTACATAAAAATGTACATAAAATGGCACTCCCCCTTGAAGGGCATTTGGGCAGGAACAACATGAAAAAATTCACACCGCATTACATGACAATTCCACATCTTTGCTCCTCCATTAGAGCAAGAAACACTGTCATACATTCCTGAGGCAGCTTGTATATGGTGTCTGCTGCAGCAGTTGCTATAATAGCAAAGCCTGGAAATAATCTACATGTCCATCAAGCATAAAATGGCTTAATAAACTATATTAAATTCAAACTATGCAATACACTGCAATCATTAAAGTGAATCAATTTGATGTATAGACATTGACAAGAAAAGATGCTTATTATGATGGAAAAAATGAAAGATGCAGAATAGTATGTACAATATGATACTCTATGTTAAATATGATACTATATGTTAAATATGATACTATATGTTAAAAAAATCCCCAGTGAAACAAACTATATTTTCTCGAAGGTTACGTATATAAATGCCTAGTAAAATTTGGAGTGCCATTCAATATAGCAAACTGAGATGATGTACCGCTTTCTTCTCTCACCTAGAATCCTCCTAGAAATCCTGGTTAACCACAATTACTTTCAAAATACAGACCCATTCATTGTCTTAAACACACACACACGCACAAACACATACACAAATACACATAAATGAAAACATTCAGGTGTGAGAACAAAGAGGGATGTTTTTGAAAGCCAGAGCTATAGGAGTACAAACTAAAGTTCAGTAGCCCTGGGGTGAAAAGAACAGATATTAAATAGGAAATTAATTTGGAGAAGTTTTAAAACAATGTGGAATTAAATTTCTGGACAAGAATAACATGGACAATGAGTGTGAAAGGGAGGGTTATCAGATTCCCGAAAAGTCTGGGACAAGGGCATGAATATTGACTAACTTCAGACTTTGGTAATTCCAGCATGCATTATAAAAATTTGAGCATACCCTGTGAAAGCAGAGAAATAGGTTTTAAAACTTCCGAATAATTGGGGGAGAAGAAAAGGGAGAAGGAAATAAAGAAATCTGATTGATCAAACGCCAGACAGAAAATTTGGGGAAAAAATAAGTAAAGAAAAAGTATGGCAAACAGAAAGCCCAAAATAAGATTGTGGAAATACATGTTAGTACTCAAAATAAATGTAAGTGGAATAACTTTGCCAGTTTAAAGACAAAGATGCTCAGATTGAAACAAACAAATGGGTATACCACGAAGGATGATGTCTCAGAAAGTTTGAAAATTAAAAAAAAAAACACAAAAACAGGAAATGTTATGTTAGAGAAATTGAATCCAAAACTAAATTTAAAATCTGGTGTAGCTATATTGAGATCTGGCACAATAGATTTGGAGGCAAAAGCAATAATAGAGAGGAAGAGTGATGTTACATAATGATAAGAAAATATTAACCAGAAAGATGTAAGAATCTTAAACTCGTATGCACTCAACAACAACCTCAAAATATATAAAATAAAACATTTCTGGAATGACAAGAAAAAACAGACAAATCCACAGTCATGGAGATTTTTAATGTGCTCTCTCTTATTTATATGTCAAGAAGATGAAAAATAAAACTAGTAAGGATAAGAAGATTTGAAACAATACAGTTAACAAGCTTGAAAGCATCAAGTTGTTTAGAACTTTGCACTCAAACTGTAGGGAATAATCAGTCTTTTCAACTATCAAGGAATAGTCACAAAAACCAACCAAGTGCTAGACCAGTGTGATGCACGCCATATACTCTGATAACAGTGTATAAAATTAGAAATCAATTATAAATAGATTGCCAAAATAGCCCATTAATTTAGAAAATGAAACAAAAATTAAAATACCATATTTTTTAAAAAAGTGTGGGACACAATACCAAAGGAAGAAAGTACTTTAAAAGTATAGAAAATCAATGAGTTGAGCGTCCAATTCCATAAAAATAGAGACTAAGTAAACTCAAAGAATAATAATAAAAATGAGAACAAAGAAAATAATAGAAATCCATTAAATTTAAAACAAATTAACAGTAGAGAAGATAAACAAGACCCTAAATTGTCACAAAGATTAATAAAATATATAAACCTCTAGCATGATTTATCACGAAAAAAAGAGAAAAGGCACAAATAAACAATATTAAGAAAAAGCGAGGGACAAAACTTCAGATACAATAAATCATAGGAGGATGCTACAAAGAATTTTATAACAATAAATTAAAAGTTTGAACAATGTTCTAGATAAATATAATTTATAAAACTGACCCAAGGAGAGGAGACACCTGAATAGATCTATAGCCATTTATAAAATTGTATCCGTGTTTTAGACTACAACCACAAAAACAAGACGAAACAAAATTGCTAGGTACAGATGATTTTATAAGTGAGATTTATCAAACCTGCAAGGAATAGAAAATCTTTACCCTGCACAACAAGTTCTAGTGAATAGAGAAAGAGAGAAATCTCCTCGTCATATTTTACAAGCTGGTGCAACCTTAATACTAAAGCAGACAGAAAGACTGCTGGATTGCCAATTGTAAGACAGTTACTAATGAGTCTAGATGCAAAAATCCCAAATAAAATATTAGTAAAACAAATAGAGTAATGAATGAAAAACAGAACAAAACATTGTAACCAAGTAGAGATTATCTAAGGAAAGCAAGATAGCTTAACTTTAAAAAATATTAAGTAATTAGTCCAGTAATACATGAAAAGAGAAATGCCATATTATCATCTCAACAACTGTGGGAGAAAGTGATAAAATTGAATGCTCATTTATGGAAAGTTATATAGGGAACAGAGAGACACAGCCTGGTTTCATAAGGCATATATATAAAAAAAGTTACAACATACACTCTATTTGGTGGTAAATAGCAAAAACATTTCTATTCAATTCCAAAACAAGTAAAAATGATGGTTATGACTACTTATATTCAATACTGTACTAGACAAATAGAATTAATAAGACAAGGAAAAACACATATGGATTAGAAAGGACAGAATTGTCATTATTCCCAGATAAAAATATCATTGCTCACATTTGAAAAAGTGTTCAGGAAATCTACCAATAAACTATCAAAATAGCATTTGGCAAGCCTGCTAAATACAAATTTTATATATAAAAATCGATTGCATTCCTACACACCCTCAACAAATAGTTAGAAAATGTAATTTTTAAAAAGATACCACTCACAACAACAAGATCTAAAAGATGTGCAAGAACTTTAAAGAGAAAATCATACAACTTCATTGGAGGATATAAAAGGCCTAAATAAATGGATAGATGTCATGTTAGTACATGTATAGACTCAATAGCATAAAAGTGGAAATAGTCTCTAATCTATAGATTTGAATGCAGTGCCATTACCAAACAACAAGGGAATGCTCCCTGGAACTTGATAAGCTGATTTCAAAATATGTGTGCATTCATGAAGAGTCAAGAATAGCTATTTTTTGATGTGTGTGCGTATGAGCTGATGGCTTCAGTGATGTGTTCTCCTGCCAGATGCTAGGACTTACTGTGAAGCTGGAGTAATTTCAATAATGAGGCGTGAGTGCCAAGGCAGACAGACAGGTCACCAGAGCAGGAAAGAGAGCCTGGGAGCTGACCCACGTGTCCAAGGGATTGGCACAAATGATGGCAAAAAGGGTGGACTGTTCAATAAATGATGTTATAATAAGTGATCAAGGAATTAAGGAATTAGAATATTGCCTTTTTAAAAGCTCTAATGAAGTACTGGATCTAGACAATGATCTCCTATGGTTAACATCCCCGAAATGTGATATTAGACATTATATCCCTAGTGACAAAGGTACACAAAATTCCATAGGAATAATTCCTACCAAACATCACACCTGAATCTGATTCGGTCTCTAGACTGACTGACTGACAGACTGTCAGCTTACAGGAAACACAGGGCAGATAAACACGTTGAAGGACATTGCAGGAATTAATCAGAGGACACGGAACGTGGGAATCTGTACAAACAGTCCATTTTCTTTTTTTTTAAATTAATTTATTTTTTAATTCAGCATATTACAGGGGTACAAATGTTTAGGTTACACATATTGCCTTTGCCCCGCCCGAGGCAGAGCTTCAAGTGTGTCCATCCCTGAGACGGTGCACACTGCACCCGTTAGGTGTGAATACCCCCATCCCCTCCTTCCCCTCCCACCTGCCTGACACCCGATGAATGTTGTAATTAAAGCAGTTGGTAGATATGCATTTCATATCTCACAATCAGCAATACTGACAAGTCAGATGGTACCCGGTGGTGGAGAAGGTGCAGGGAAAGAAGAGCTCTTACACAGTGCTGGTGGGAGGGTCCCCACTACAACCACGTTGGAGTGATTTTGACAGTACTGGGCTGATCAAGGTGAGGGTACACAGTTCCACTTGCTCATATCTACTCTGGGTAAATTTTTGCCTTGTGCCTAAAAAGACAAGAATAAAAATGGTGATCATGCACTATATATAATAGTTTTAAAATGGAAATAATATAATTGTACCTTAGAAAGAAAATGAAAAAATATCCACACGATGAAATACTAGCAAGCAGATAAAAGGAATGAACTAGATCTATGTGCATCAACATGAGTAAATCTCAAAATCAGGTTTTAAAAATGATCTTTAAAAAGATCATTTACATGATGCTACTGCTCATGTAAACTTAAAAGCACTCAAAAGACTGGTCTATATTGTCGTGGATATATATTTATGTGGAAAACACATGGAAATGCTACCCACCAACCGTAGGAGAGTGCTGTCCTTGCAGGAGGGAGGGTGAGGTCAGGATGGGGGACTTAATTATGGCAAAATGTGAACAGCTGTTAAACTGATGATCGTGAAATGGATATCTGTTGTAACATTTTCTGTACTTTTTTGTGCACTTGAACTATTTCAATAATTAAAATTTTTTTAAAGAAAATGCATTG
>CAUYSK010033320.1:0-76295 GCA_963575035.1 Avahi laniger
ATTTATCCAAGGCTCATTATATGTCAGGTGTCTGTTGTTTCATTTAATCATAACCACAGTCCTGTAAGGTAGATGTTTGTGTTTCACTCTTTGCAGAAGGGAAAACTGGTCCAATGCACTAAAAAACTTGCCTGATGTTACACACTGGAAAGAAAGAGTCAGTATTTGAGGATTGGATTCCTGATTCTGTGAACAAATTTCAATGACTTCTTTACGTTTTTATAATTCTTTACTTTAATTAACTACTTGAACTTTTGCGTTGTTTCCCAGAAATGAAGGATTTTTCTACAAGACAAGGGAGATGAGATTCTGAAGGCCCCAGGGCAGACTTCCTGACCCAGGACTCACCAGCCCCTTCTATCTGCGCCAAGGCACGTGGTCTCTCTTTTAAAAGCCCGTGATCTCCATTAGCCAGAGAGATGAATTCGAGGCAGTTTCTCCTGTTCTCCCTATAAAACATCTGTTGTATTAAATGTTCTTTTCTTCCTTGGCAATCCTCATTGTCTCAATAATCAGATCCTAGTGTGATGAGCAACTCGACCTTGGCCAAAACCCCCTTGTAGTTTTGCTAACAGGAACAGAAGCCTGGTTGGAGTGGATTGATAAGAAAAAGGGAGGAGAGAAATTGGGAAAAGGGATAGACAAATCTTTCATGGGGTTTGTTGCAAAGGCAGACAAAGAAAAGAGAGGTAGTGGCTGGCAAAGACAGTGGAGCCATGAAAAGGTTTTTCTAAGATGGGAGAAATAACATTATATTTCAGTGATGATAATGATTTAGTAAGAACTAAAAGTTATTGATGAAGGAGGGAGGGGAGAACTGCTAAAGTGATGGAGTCTGGTAGAGGAATGGGTTTGGATAGAAGTAACTGGATGCAAGGGAGGTACCTACCTACCTAATGTTGGTAGGTAGGTGGTTATGTCAGGTAGATAGCCAGGGATTCCAGGTCTCCTAGGGATGAAAGTGGGTGCTGTTGCCTTAGTGCTATTGCCCCACCTGGGAAGAAGGACAAGGGTGGGCCCCAGGCCCCCATCTTGGTCCTGCTCCACCCTAAGCCTCTGCCAAGCCACTGCCATATGTGGGGGAGGAGGGAATACCCTATGAATCAGCCAATCATAACTCAGCGTGCCCGCTGCGAAAGCATGCAGAGGACTCTCTAGCCCACGGGCCAAGCAGCGTAGGTACCACAGAGTCTAGAAGTGACCTAGAACACCGCACATGTGTAGTAAGACTCAAGTCATGCAACTCCCAACTGTCCAATCAAAGTGGTTCCATGGTGGTGTCTGAGCCACTAGGGAGGTTCCAATCTGGGCACTAGAAAACAAGATGCAGACCATAGCCAAGTCCCTTTTTTGCATCCTTCCTTTGCTGTGACAATGGGTCCGGTTGTCACCTGTGGCGTATGTACCAT
This sequence comes from Avahi laniger, assembly GCA_963575035.1. NCBI lineage: Eukaryota > Metazoa > Chordata > Mammalia > Primates > Indriidae > Avahi > Avahi laniger. The sequence continues at coordinate 1,410 of CAUYSK010033320.1, forward strand.
GCTCTGTAAACCTATGTCTTGCTCTTGCCCTATAATCCTATCTTCCTCTCCTCAATAAACCTCATTTTCGTGCTTGCCTCACTTTGGCGAGTCTGGTCGTTCTTCAGCCATGAGCGCGCTAACAACTGACATTTCAGATCAAAATCTGACAGTTAGATGTAGTGGCGGGAATCTGTGGAAGTCTCCTTATGATTGCTCTGGTTTGTTTGTGAAGTAAGAAGAAAGGTCATAAGCCCAGAGTGAGAGAAGAGAGGGAGGTGTTGGGGGCTTTGCAAGAGGGGAGAAAGTATGAAATATATGTATTTCTTAGAACATTGGGAGAGTGAATGGTCACAGGGGATATAGAATAAGATTATTGAGCAGCATTTTAAGGGCCTATTAGTAGGTATTTTCATGAATTTAAAATAAGATCAGGCCAGGCACGTGGCTCATGCCAGTAATCCCAGCACTTTGGGAGACTGAAGCAGCGGGATCGTTTGATCCCAGGAGTTCGAGGTTGCAATGAGCTATGATCACACCACTGCACTGCAGCCTGGGAGACAGAGCAAGACCCGGTCTCTAAAAATTAAATTAATTAAAATAAAATGAGATCAATTAATTTAGTTTTGTCGGGTTGGCAGTCAGTTCTCAGTTCTTAGTGCGCTCTTGCTGAAGAATGGCCAGACACACTGAGAGCAAAGCCAGCAAGAAACGAAGTTTACGGAGAAAGAGCAAGATAGGTTTATAGAGCAAGAGCAAGATACATTCTCCACAGATGACAAACGGGCCACCGTCATAACAAGAGGCCCTTGTTATGGTTTGGGGTCCTGTTTTATATTGTCTGTATTGGGCTCTCCTCGTGGTTCAGAATGTCACCAGTGAACCACTTTGATGAACAGTTAATGACATGATAATTAGCCTTGGGTTACTCTAGGTCATTTTCTAGATTCTATGGTGCCTGGAATGTCTGGCCCATGGGCTGGGGCATTCCTTGAATTCTTTTGCAGATTGGCAGGGCACACCTCCTTCCCCCAGGTGTGGCAATTGCTCGGGGAAGGACCAAGGTGGGGCATCCACTTTTGTCCCTAGGAGAGCCGGAGATCCCTCACTATCTACCTAACAGCTTTATGTTTTCCTCCAGCTCCATTTAACTTCTTGCGCACAGGCATGGAGTTACGGGAGAGTCAGATTTAACCAGGGTTGTGGTATTAGCGCCACAGATGGAGTGGGAAAGAGGAGGGAATCCAGGCAGTGAGGGAATCGATGTCACTTTCCTGGCTTAAACTACCATCTCCTCTTGCTAAAATCACTGCAGCAATCTCCTAAATGACATCTTTGCCTTAATTCTGTTCCTCTCAATTTCCTTCTCTGCACTACAGCCAGAATGATTTTTCTGATGAACAAATTTGAGATTATTTTCTTATTTAAAACTCTTTAATAGTTATCCACTTCCCTGAGGATAAAATCCAAAAGTTCTTAAGATGCTTTCTATGGACCTTTATGACCTGGCCTTTGCTTACCTTTTAAGCCCCACTTTTTCCCCTTCTCCCTTCATGCTCTCGAATTCACTCACAGTTAATGGATTTTAACTCCATGCTATTTCTAGCCTCTGGAACAATCTTCTCTCATGTCCACGCTCTTCTCCTCCGTGACTCCCACTTGTCCCCTCAGGGCTCAGCTCAAACATTGATCTATCCCGAGGGTCTTATCTGCAATCCCAAGGCTGTGCCTTGATCCTCTTCTCTTGTCTGTTTTTACTCATAAGATTTCCTTTGAAGAATGTTTTTGCCCTATTTAAAAAAAAAAACAAAACACTTGAAATACTGCTAATCTAGATTCTGTATTAACCCTTCCATTTCACAGGTAGAGACACCAAGGTTCAGATTATGGATAATTAGTGGGAGAACCAATTCCTTTTCCTTTCATTCCAGGGTTCTTTCTACTCATGCCATTGTGAACACTCTCCTGACCGCTGCAATTCCTTCATTCCCAAACACTCACTGCTTAGAGTGCAGAGTGTCATACCTCGACCTCTGACAAGCAGAACCATAGCCGCTCTCAAAGAACTTCTAATCTCAAGGAGAAACAGATACCAACTAACAATTACGAAATCATAGAGATGCAATATTAGAGACAGTCATGATGTTTCTAACGTCTAATTCTAGTTTAGTGCCTATTGTTTTCATACGTGTTGATGGCATTGATCAAACGTCAATGTAAACTCTTTGCACACAAAGTGCATCTTTGGTTTCCTTTGTGTTTTCTGTCCTTCTGCTTCATGTGCAGGATAGGGTCTGCCTCATACCAGGACCTTGATGAAACTTATCGATAGGGTGGCACTAAGTCACTGCTCTCTATTTTCTTTAAAATGATGAATGTATGGCTATACTAAGCAAGGAACGTGAAGCATTTTCTGAATCAGATTGCTTCTAACTCTGTTAGAAATGATAAAAATTACACTCAAGGAAGTTCTTCAACTTGAAAGGAAAACTGAGATAATACTTTTAATTCCTAACACTGAGCCATGTGTTCCCCAAAGTAGTTTATTTATACTATCTAATATAATGGTCACGATGACCCAATTCTGTATTTATTATTATTATCATTATTATTTTACACCTAAGGATAACGAAGCACAGAGACTTTAAAAAATCTTTCAAAATCACATAATCTAAAAATCATAGAGCTGAGATTTTAACCCAGGCAGTCTGACTATGATGTGTATATTTAATCAAATTACTATACTCTTCCCACTAATTTCCTTTACATCCTACCTAGCAGCCCAAAACATCTTTTCAGGACTTGTTGTTTTTTTCCAAAATTTACTTTCTTTTAGGCAGGAGAATTATATCTGGTTAGGAGAATTGTATCATAAGGATCTTTGTGTAATTATAGTATATTATATTATATTCATGTCTGGTTCGAGACATTTCCTTATATTTTATACAAGACTCACAGTTTTACCACTATTGATATTAAAATAATTACAATGCAGCTGATCATTCGCATTTTCCAAAACTGATAATTACATCAGAAGATTTGAAAACCAGACATTTTTCTGAAAGAACTGAAAAGAATAATCGAATCAGATGAATTGAAAACCTGATTAATCTGGATAAAACGCAATTCAGTATTTCCCCCAAATACAACTATTACTAATTTAAAATCCTTTCTTCCCTGGTTGTCAAGTGGTTAGGAAGAAAAAAAAAAATTCTTTCTGCATCATGAGGTCAGCCCGTTATGTAGCGATTAATAGCCGGGGCAATTTGTGTTCCATCACACAGAAGCTAATATTAGATAACCTCTGCTCATAAGCAGACAGGCTACTTTAAGCTTTCCTTTCAGAACTAGGCCAGCTCTCCAGAGAACCCAGGCTCCCTTATTTGGAGACAGATCTATAAATTGACTGATACTCACACATACCAAAAAGGCTTTTGGGAAGGCCTTTGAGAAGGTCAACCCTCCCGCATGATATTCACTACAAGATAAATGAAGGAAGACAGCTTTTATTAGATATTTACTTTTTTGGATGAAAGTATAAGTTCATATTCACATATAGGATCTTCCTATAACTATAGTATACTATACTCACATATAGAATCCTATACTTACAGTATGCTATAGTATATTCATGAATTTAGGCTTTGCATTCATGGTTCTACTGTTAAGACAGCCCATAGTACACAGTTTTCTTGTGATTTAAGGTATCTTAGAGATGTTTCAGACGTTTTAGACAGCCACTCTAGCCTTCCGGTCAGGTAAAGGGCAAATGGAAAGCCCTTATTGCCCCTGGAAAAGAAAAAGACTGAGAATGTAAAGACGATAAAGATTTTTAAAGAACAAATGGCAATTTAACAAGACAGGCAGTGGTCAAACGTTCAAGAAAATCAGTGAAAAGCTATTGCCTTTTGAAACATCGGAGAGGTTCCTGCTTTAAAGTCTTAATCTTGTTAAGATAAGAATTTGTCAATCAGCTCAGTGGGGAAATTGAATTATGCTTTGACCTGTGGTTGGATGAGTTGCAGAATATCTTTCAGGACAAGAAATTAAATAAAAATAAATTCAATAAATTCAATTCTTCCTTGCTGTAGGACATCAATATTCTCCAGTCACCGTCTTTTTTCCTACCACAAAAGATAAAATGCTGCTTAAATAAAGAGCTCCAGAGAAAGACCGAACGCATTCTCCAGGAAAAACACGTTTTATTCCCCCCTACTCAACTTTTACTTGAAATCCTGCCACAGCTGCTGGTGTTTTCTTTCCTCAGCTATAGTCCCTTGCATCTCGCATGGTCTTTTTTTTTTTTTCAGCATATTATGGGGGTACAGATATTTAGGTTACGTATGTTGCCCTTGCCCCCTGCCCCAAGTCTGAGTTTCAAGTGTGTCCATCCCTCAGATGGTGCGTATTGCACTCTTTGTGTATTGCATGGTCTTTTTAACTTTTTCACACTTACTGTTACAGACATTGGTGATTGTCTACTTAATAGCTATTTCTCTCTTTTTACTAATGGCAGTCTTTTTTTGGGGGGGGGTGTCAATATTCCTTCATGTGAGGGTATGCTTCAGAGAAGGCTAGCCCATGCCGCAAGGCAGAAATCTTGATAACTCCATTATGTTGATTGGATATTATGGCTTGACTAAGCCAACTTTGGTGACTCAATTTGCTATTGACCATATTGGTTAAGGGGTACCGTGTAACCTAATTCAGGCCAATGAAACCTAAGTAGATAGTCTAGGATTCAGAATAGATTTTTCCAGATCTTAAAAAGACACACAAGGATTTGTTTCGTTTTCCTTCTGTGAACTAAAATCAAATCTTAAGCCCTCCCCAGCATACCAAGTGGACCCCTTCTTGGCCAAAATGACCTCAGTAAAACCTTAAAGCTAAGTTGCCAGCCATGAGAAGGGGATCAGATAGGCCTGGTCATGCCCCCTTCCTTTTGGAGATATTGTCCATAGCATAGATACTAAATTATTAACAGGCCTAAGGCTGTACAAGACAAAGCTTAAAACACACCGTCAGGTGATCAATTTATTAATACTCAAGAGATCGCTTGAATTTCCAAATATCCCGATGTCTGTCTCTGATTAACATACATCCTCAGGTTAAAATATTCCAAGCCTTTAGACAAAGCTTCATTTCTTTAATCAATTACAAATCAAAGAATCTATAAAGCCATATATAACCTATAAGTCCCCACTTTGAGATGTCTCTCCTTTTTGGGCCAAACCAATGTACACTCTCTACTTAAGCTCTTACGTATAATTCCTGTCTCCACGAATGTGTAAAACCAAACTGTAACCCGGCTACCTCAGGCATGTCTTCTCAAGACCTCTTGAATCCACACACTCTAGGCTGGTCACACACATTCGACTTAGAATAAACCTCTTTAAATTATTTTACCATTTGGGTTTTTTTTTTTTCTGTTAAAACCTCTTTTTTTTTTTTTTTTTTACCTCTTGACATTGATGTTTATGCATGTACTGTTTGGTACTGCTACACCCATTCTGTTACCATGATAAGAGCTAAGTGACAAAATGACAATAGCAGAATAGGAAGTCAGCCTTCAAGTACTGATTTATGTTTTCAAAAGCAATCACAACATTTCATCAAAATGATTTGAAATGAAAGTATGAAGAAACAAAATCAATGTCTATTGATTACACACATATGCATGTAATAGTAATGAATTTGTTATACTTTTCCCTTGTTAAGCAGTTTTTTGTTATAGGGGTATGGGCCATAACTTTTACAATGGGGAGAAAAGGGGTTACCCACTTTTTTCCTCTATAATTCTCAATATCTCAATAACTATTTATATTCTTGTGTATCCTTTTTGTTTTGATATTTTTATGTATCTGGATGTCCTATAAGTCATGCTCCTGCTGTCCGTAAGGAAGAGTTTCATGGCTTAGGTATCTACTGCTTGACTTTAGTCAACAAAGAATGTGTAAGTCAGGAGTGTGCATAAAGGCACTTTCCTACCTCTCCATCTTCATTTTCTATGACTTCTCATACCACTTGCATCTTTAGCTAAACACAACCAGTATATTTCTTTGATATAGACATCCTCTCTTCTCCATTAGTGCCATTGTGTATGAGCATGAGATAACCCTAAGTACCTCTATTGCTAAAATCAGTGGATGTAGCCTTCAAATAACGTTATGGAAACTGTGAGGTTGCTGAGCAATTAAAAAAAAATCTATTTTCAACTCTGATTGCAAGAATGTAATTATTCTTCCTAAAATAAAAGAAGAAAGCCCTTCTCTTCTCTTTAGCAACATGGTAGAAGAGGCAAACGAAAATACAGCTATTGTTCTGATGAGGAGAAGAAAAGCCACTTCAGGGGTTAACAGGTAAAGTGTTTATTCAGCAAGCAATTTGCAGAGCAGATGGGTTGTGGGAGGGTAAGAGAAGAAATCGAAGTCTTTGTAGAAATCATTTGGTTAAGAATTCTTGAAACAAACTGAACAATAGCAGGGATTCAACAATAAACCTTCTAACATGATAAAATGGCTCCAACACAGACAGCGTGCATCTGGACACCGGCATGTACCAGGAGAGGTAGATCTCAGAGGATAAGGTTTCTCACAATTTCCTTAATTCAGAGAATGGTTCTAATTATTCGCAAAAAATTTTTGCTGTGTTCACAAAATTCTTCCAGGTATTTTGAGGCGAAATTGTTATGCTTTTGCTGGGTAGCTTACTCCTAGTGTTTTTAATAACTGTTATAAAATGGCAAAAGAAAGCAGCCAGAACTCTGATAGGTCAGAGTTCCATCAGGAAACAAAAGCATATCAAAACTGGGTTCATTTGAGAAGTGTTTAATAAAGGGAACATTTACAAAATTATCAGCAAGAGAAATCACAATGTTACTGAAAGTTTGGTTCTTGTCCCTGAGGCCAATCAGAAGAACTTATGCTTGGGACCCCTCTGGACCTCCCCCTATGTATCCTGTTACCCAGCTGCTCATTTGTGTCCTGTAATGAAGGACACAAGCCCCAGAGCTCTGTCACCCCCCTGACTCTCCATCTGTGGAAAAATCGTCTTCCAAGAATGAAGAATGAGGACAAGTGGTTTGAGGAAAAAGAAAGAGAAGTTTATTAATTTTCTGGTAAATGAGGAGGCTGTTCAGAATAGCATCTCAGAAGACCACCATCCTGCCTTTAAGCAGAAAAACAGGGCTTTCTAAAGGGGGGTTTTTGGTGGTTGGGCTCTGGTCTATGTGTCATATATCTTGGCCTTGGGCTATTGTTGTTTAATTATAATTGGTGGTTTTGGTTGATCTTATCTCTGATGACAATGACTTGTGACCCTTGTCTAGACCATTCTGTTCAGCCATCTCCTGTGGTTTAAAATACCACAAAACAAACAGCAAAGAACCTTTTTACGCTCCTTTGATTACTGGTCTCAGGAAGGAATGAAGGTTTTAATTCTCAAAAAGGATGGGGGGTTTTAAAGAGATAACTCATAAAACATTTTGTTGTCCTTTTTTCAGATCTTTACCTCTGTTACAACAACATAATGCAGATCCTCTGAGCTACTGTGATAATGTAATAAATACATATTTGGTCCTCATCCCAAATTACTCATCTGAGCTCCTAAAACCCTTGTAATTTCCTAAGTGAAAAGAGCAATAGAGGTGAAAGGAGAATATTTGGTTGTTTATCACAAGCCACTTTCAACCATACCTGAGTTTATGGTAATGAAGTGACTTTTGGAAAAGCCTCTAAGGATGAAGAGCTCGTTGCCAGAGGCACTAACCTTGAGATTAAAGGGTTGGAACTTTGAGCCCCTCATCTGACCTCTGGGGAGGGGAGAGTGGTTGAAAGTTGAGTTGATCACCAATGGCCAATGACTTAATCAATCATGCCTACATAATGAAGCCTTCATGCAAACCCAAAGGATGGGGTCCCTTGGCCATGGACCAGTACCAGGCCACAGAGCTCCACCACCGCCGACCCCCCATCTGTGGAAAAATTGTCTTCCATGAAATTTAGGAAGGGGGGGCGCACAGCAGGAGGTGAGCGGTAGGCTCCCCGTTGCTTGCATCACTGCCTGAGCTCTGCCTGCCCCCTCCCCTGCCCCCCGTCAGTGGAAAAATTGTCTTCCATGAACTGGTTTCTGGTGCCAAAAAGGTTGGGAACTGCTGTTTTAATATATCTTTTGTAATAAACCAGTAATCTAGTAAGTAAATTGCTTTGCGAATGTTGTTAGCTGTTCTAGCAAATGACGGAACCTGAAGAGGAGGTTGTGGGAACCTCTGATTTGTAGCCAAGTTGGACAAAATGGTGGGTAATGTGGTAACCCACCCCTTGTGGTTGGTGTCTGAAATGGGGGGGAGCAGTGTGGTAGGACTGAACCCTTAACCTATAGGATCTGTGTTAACTACCCCATAGGGTAGTGAACTTTAATATCGGAATTACTTGGTGTGGAAAAACCCACGTATCTGGAGTCAAATGTTCTGTGTTGAGTGTGAGTATAGAGAAATAACGGTTTGTTTTTTCTTCAACAGCTAGTAACAGCAGGATGCCATTACCACCACTAGGTCTAAAAGGACAAACGGACAGAGAGGTCGCTGTCACCCAGAGGGAGGGCCGGCTGACGGGAGCTGTGACCATTGGTACAGGGATGCAGCCAGTGCCAGGCTCTGCAGGGAAGAAGCCGAGGGAACAAATACCCTAACCTCCCTCTCTTCCACACTCTGATATTCTCCTGGTGCTTCCCATTGACTGAACCCAACCAGAGCCAGGAGGCAAAGGAGCCTGCAGATCCCAGGTCGTGGAGGTCAGCCCTCTGGGGCACAGCGCAAGATGGAGAAGCAGAGAGAGCAGAGATAGCCATCACGACTCTGTTAGGATGCCTCCTTTGCAAGCCTTAACGACTTAGATCTGTGTATCCTTGCTCTGCATTTGAACATAGTGTTTTTCCTACCTGAAATACTCCTTCGTTCTCCATTCTTCTAAGTCACAACAACCACCATGTCACGAACCCAAGCTCCATCTGGCTAAAGACCTAGTTCAAGACTCAAATCAAGTGTTCCCTACCCTGGGAATGTAGAGTTGTTTGTGTCTATTCCTGATCATCACTAGCTGAATCCGTTAGAAATACGATCAGCTGCATAAAACAGAAAGCCCAGTAAGAGAGTGGCTTAAATGTGATAGAAGTTTATTCCTTACTTCCGTAAATTAGATCTACTCAGGAAAATCCACAAATCTCAAGGAACTGTCCTGTAGAAAATGAATGAACTCACCCCATGTACTGGTCCAAGCAGAAACGGTCTTCAAAGCTTATAATTGTCAGCTCACAATTTTAAGATGGGGAAAAATTAGTCACTACAGGCTTGTAGTAATGGCCAAAGAAGAATCACTAGATAATATTTAACCACAGTGCATCGTTTCATATTTTAAAAAGAAAGAAAAAAACAGCATAACTTGAAACACACTGCAAACACATTTTCTTTCAATAACACACAATAAATGTAGAGAAAGAGGGATGTAGTCATGCCAACTCTTTGAAAATTGCTCTCCAAATAATTGGCCGTTTTCTGAAAATAAGCATTGCCCAATTATATGGTTCTCTGTTTACAAGCACATTTAAGGAACCGGCGCGGAGGGATATGAAGAATTCAGCTAATGATGGTCAATGTTTTCGAACTACATAAAACCTGCAGTAAGAGTTAAGTTTGTTTGCTTGATTATCCTCGCAAATTGTCCCAAATATCAAGCAAATGGGGAATCTATAGACATCTGCAACCAGACATCACAAATAGGAAAATCATCTCATGTTCATTGCTCCAGTGATACCAGACTTCATTTGAAAAGAGGTAACACTCAGAGAAACACCCTGCCATCTACCATTATTGCCCTGGATTTTTATCAGATTCTGTTGGCTACTGGATTTCAGTACTAATTTCAAGAAAATGCTTCTCGACAACCGAGAGAGGGGAGAGCTGTGCAAAATGTTTCTTCTTAATGCTTGAAAAGATAATTTTGGAGCAAGTTAAACTCCTTTTTAAAACTAAGATTATAGAAAATCATTTTAGAGGAACTAATTTTGCTCACTAGTATTTTTGCAGTGACTATTACAATACTGGGGGAGGGGCCACTGGAAGAAAATCATGTGATTATGCTCTGAAATGTGGTTGCGATTTGTCAGTGATCTGAACGCTTCTACTGGGGCTTTCCTGATTGCTCTCGCTTCTGCTGTTACTCTCTCCCTTCCTTCCCACCCCAATTCCCATAAATGCCTCTTACACCTCCCTCATATTAAGTAATATGCAGAGTTTAACATATTATTTTATCTTATGGAGAAATAATTTATGGTTTCTAGAGGAAAGTAATTCTAACCATCAGGAGAGGGAAAGGGGGTTGAGTAGTTAGATATGTTCACACTTGGAACATCAACTTCATTAGCTCATGAGAATTCAAGAAAGAAGGGAAGGAAGAGAAAGGAAAGAAGAATGAGAGAGAGGGAGGGAGGGAGAGAAGAAGGAAACGAGTAGGGAAGAGTGGAATGGAGGGATAGAATAAAGGAAGAGTATCCCCTCCAATCACAGGAGCGTTTGTGGAAGACTAGCTGAATGAACTGATTCTGACCAGTACTACAGCTTTCAAGACTCTGTAATACAAGCATAACTTTTTAAAGACATTTTTCAGATTGGTAAAGCAGTAATTTTAAAAAGAAATGTGATAGTACCTCACTACATTTAGAATGTGTTTGGTAGAATTCCGGGGAATTTTATTCAATTGGCAGACTTAACACATTATATCTATCCATTAAATCTGAAGAGGAGAGATGGGAATAAAATTCTAATTCGATTTTTTACTGCTTTTGGTGCCATAAAAGGAAACTATGTCTCTCTATTATGATTCATACATTGTTCTCAGGCTGGTTTTATAGAACTGAATCTAAATTAGGCTTAACTATACAGGAGTTTGCTACAGGTGCTCCAGAAAAGAAGTATGCGTTCTGGTTTAAGTGTTAACTCTCAAATCAAAAAGCCCCCGGGGTTTGCTTTCCTGTGTCTTGGTGTAAATCAGCTAGAAACAGTTTTATCTGTCCTTGAAAAAATATTTCAAAATTGGCTCCAAAGTTTCATCTTCCAGATGGGCAGCCTTAAGCAGGCCCTGCTGAGACAGCCATCAGTCGACGCATGAGTTCCCCAGGTTGACAATAAATATTTAAAGAGTTGGCGGTGTGTCACGAAAACAAAGCAGCACCTTGTGTCTATGTAGGATGGTTTATAAATAAATCTGTTTTCCAATTTCTTCTGTGTAGTCATTTTTATTTAAAGGGGCTGGGCCAGATGTATTTTCAAGAGCTCGCTGGTACCTTGGGTCACACAGCTGAGTTAAACAGTTATCAAAAGCTACGAATCAGTGCCGGCGTGTTCTGTGGATGCTCCAGTGTATACATTCATGTTTCCAGTAGGAAACACTACTTTCCCTTATAGGCAAAAATGACACTACTTGCATAGCAGTGAGTCTATAACTATATTCACTCATTGATGTGCCAACATTGTTCCAGGCACTGCTAAGTACTGAGTTAATAAAATAATAATGACAATCATGATAATAATAATACTTATATCAACAACCAAGCAGCCACTGCCATTCATTGGACAACCACTATGTGGTAGGTGTAGCATTTTATTTAATCCTCACATGGAATTTTATTTAATCCTCTCAAAAATTCATTGAGATGGATATAACTCCATTTTTATAGGTATGGAATCTCGAGCTTGAAGGCGGTAATGTTTTCATTGTCACAAAATGATAAACCATAGAACCAAGATAATAATCTCCAAACTTGTACTTACTGGATCTTTCTATTCATTTTAAATGCTAATTAGATCGGCTCTAAGGAAAGACACCGCATTTGAGATGGATTGACACCATATTGGATGGTGACAGACTGACCCAGGCAGGCCTTATCTATACAGGGGGAAGATGACCTCTAGCTGTGAAAAACAGAAGATGAAAGAGAGCACAGTATGCTGATTTAGCAAGGGGCGCTATGCGTAATGAAAGGTACAAAGTCACATAGTTCTAGTTCTTTATCAGGTTTTCTTAAAAGTTTTAGGTTCTAGAATTACAAACTACTCTTATTGAAGGGATTCAGGCAACACTGGGAAGACTCATTGTTGCTTTTTGAGTGCCAACTCTGAGACAGGAACGGTACCAAGCACTTACATACTCCATTCAACCCAATCCTACCAAAAGCAACTCTGTGAGGCATGAACAGTTGCTGTAATAGTTAACGGAGGCTCGATGAGATGAAGTGGCTGCTTTAATTTATACGTTCATAGATGAAGAACAAGGAACATGCAGTCAATGTTCTTCACCATTACTCCTTCTACCTCCTACATTGTTATATAACTAAGACAGAGAAAGAGTTAATTGGCACAGAAATATATTCTATTCTTGATTTAATCTCCACCCTCCAAGATAACAGCTCTAGACATTTCAGACAGGAATCAAAAATAGAAAAAATTGAGCTCACTCAATAAATGTATCATGAAATTACTTTTTTCATTAGCAGTCTAACTTTCAATATGAAGAACTCCAAATTTTGTTTTAGAGGGGTATGAGGGTAACATTTTCATATAGAATCCATGATAGTGCATCTTGAGTCTCAAAAGAGAAGATCTATTACGAGGCATTTTTAAATGTTAGAAGCAAATTTCTATAGTTGTTAAATAGAGAACTGCATATCCAAAGACAATATTTTGCTGGCCGTTAAACTAATTATAATAATAACTAATATTTGCTGAATACTTACTACATGATAGGCATTCAGTAATTTTATTTAATCCTGACATAAAGATTATCAAGAAGCATCTTAAAATCTGGTCAAAGCAATAAATACTTTCGAGTACCAATTATGCACTCATGAAACTCATATTCTATCTAGAGTGTCTTAAAGTAGTTAAGTAAAAATCTCACAGTGAAGAATTAAATAACTGAGCAAAAAAAAAATCAGAAAAAGGAAAGTCATTTTGGGGTATTTAGTATCTAAAATCCCTCTCTGTGAAATAATTCACTTTAGAATAACATTGGAGCCAGTGATAAAATCAAGCTTCACATTGAAAGAGAAGTATAATTCACATAAATAATTATGCAATAATGATTTTCCTATCTCAAAAAGTAAAACCACCTACCATGGGTTTGGACATGTTCTGTAAAAAAATGACATATTTCAGAGATTGTATTCAGAGACTCATTGTATTCTAAAGCTCTAATACATTAACATACAAACTAGGCTTTTATTTGGAATATTTCATTGTCCTCTCACTGATCTGTTTTCTTTGCATTAGTATTTGTTGTTGATAGAGCCATGTTGTTCTCCTCACTCATTACTGAGCCTCGAACTGACAAATATACCAAGTGGTTCACAGCTCCATCTTCTCCTAGGAAGAACAAGACCTTAATGACGGTTGCACTGAAGATGCGGAGAATTCTACGTCTTGCTACCTTATTCGAGAAGCTAATGTGTTTCTTCTTATGCCATCATAATATTAAGAACTACTCAGTACCTTTAATGTAATACATTTCACTGCAGAATTTTTCTACTGAAGAAAATACTTTTTAAAGTTGGAGAAAGTTAACGTGCTATGAAAAAATTCTCGTTTATCTACTCAAATATGGCCAGCTCCAAGTATCTAAGTTCTCAGTCACTTATAAAGATGGTACCATGATTGAAATGAAACGGCTGTGTGTGTTGGGTCAGGGGTGACTTTGACTCTTCACTCAGCAGTTACCTGAAGGTGGAAGGCAGGGAAGTGCGTTAGGTGTGATGTTAGTTCCCACCCACTCAGATTTTGCTGGATTCTGTCTTTCTGGCAAAGATTCAACCAGTAGATGGCACACTTCATTTCAGTGAGAAGGGTACACGTTCAGTGTCATACAAATAATCGCTGAATGTGAAAATGAGTGGAATCCTTCACAGATTATTGTGAATCTCCCCTGGCTGACTTGCATTTTAATACCACAAAGAGACAGAAAATCAACACAGGTCTCCTCATTCGAGAACGGACCAGTGCGCTTGCTTCTGGGGCTTTCTATATGTTTTTAAAATAACAATGTAGGAAAAGATATGATAAATTTAAAAATGTTAATTCAAGGACTTTGTTATCAACCTTAAAAATATAAAGTATATACACACACACACACACAAACACACACACATATATTGATGTACAAATCTCTCTATTTTAAAATACAATTCAGAGAACATTTCTCTAGCACTATATTTGCCTTAGGAGATAATACTGGCAGTAGTATAATTATGTATTTTTTTGTGTGTTTCTATAAGCCAGAAAATCTAATTGAACTATTTGTGGCATTTGAGAAAACATCTAAATTGGCATTACTACTAATGAAGACAAGTTAGCCTTTTCCAAATTTGAGGCTTATTTGATACACATGACTAGTTTGGAACATAAATAAATTTAAACCTGGGCGTACTAAAGGACCTTTGAGATTACCCTTAGGTAAGGGATCTTATCCCAGTACCATACAACCTCGAATTCTGATATGAATAAGATTTTTAAAATTTCAGCTGGCATAAAATCAATCAATAATTCTCCCATGGAGAGAAAAACTACCTTGTTTATATTCAGAGGCAGCAAAAAATTACGCTTGGGCCCAGGATAAGGTAAAAAAAAATTACAGAAAACCTTCGAACACCAATACGATTTGAAAGGCCTGATGGGAAAAAATAAACTCGGGTAAATAGATTAGAAAACAGCATCAGTGGCCCGAAATGACAGATTGAGCAGCACACATTCACTCCCGTAGCCTGCCAACAATTCTACTGATGTAACAGAAAATATATTTATAAAGAATAAGCCTGTAAAACAAGAGTGGATTTCAACAATAAGTCAGGAATTGTGAAAAATTCTAGAAGCTGGAAAGTAGATAGGATCAGATGGTAGGAAAACAAGGATAGAGAAAACTACATCCAGAGTGTATGCAGACGCAGGAAAGGGCAGTTTATCTCACAAAGCCCGGAGAAATTCCACATTCAGAATACACAAAAACAAAGCAGGAAGTCACTCTAGAACAACCACCAGGATCATTCGGTAAAGGCTGCAATCAACACAGAGGCTGCAGACAGACCTTTGTCCTGCTCATGAATATGGAATGACCAACCGTCCCTGCAGTGATGACCCGTCCCCCGCAGGAGTCAGTGTGGCCCAGAAGGAGACAACAGGGAGAATGAAAGGAAAAATTAATCCAAGAAATAGTAAGAGAACATTTCCAGAGGCGAGAAAAGATATGTCTTTAAAGGGTCTACATAGAGTCAAATAGGATTAATGAAAGAATAGTTATATTTATATATATCCTAGAGAAATTTTAGAACCCCAGTTATGTAAATCACCTTGAGCAAATTGCTATTTCTGGGTGGACCCAAGCCCCATTTCCATCCGTTTTCCCATAGATAGGGTTGCTCACATTATACGGTTTTGCCCAGTGATAAGCAGAATTTGCCATAAGATTCCTGGCAAAGTTTCTGATTTTCTCATGCAGATGCTATTCTTTTCTTTTTCTCATATTTCCTACTACAAGGCTTACCTGAGACCTGTAGTGGTATCTATTTTGCCACTATGAGGAAAATAAAATTGCAGAGATGTTGGACTGATGTTATATAGTCCTGAATCAAGTCTAGCAGCCATCTACATCCAGTCTTCTAGTTATGAGATGCAAATAAATCCCTATTTATCTAAGCTACTGCTATATGAGTATTTTATAGGTAAAGACATTCTTAATTAATACATCATCATTGTATTTTTTTGAAATGATTATTTCAGAATTTGGTCTCCAAAAGGCAAAGAGAATCTAAGAGAAGAATAAAATGGAAGGCAGAAAGCAGTGAGCAAAAATGCAGTAAATTTACAGTTAACACTATAAATGTTGATTGAATTTGAACAAATATATAACAACTTTGAATTCAATTCCAAGATACTTTCAAATACATGAGGTGGTGATTTGGGAAAGCAATAAGAAAAGTAAGTACAAATGGAATAAGGCTTTTGATATATTAGGAGAGTTAATATGAATTATTAATATGTAGGATGGAATATAAGTTTAAATTTTTTATCAAAATTAAGATGATCACTGAAAGAATAAGGATAAATTAGGTTATAAGCCAATAGAGAGAAAAACACAATAAAGAAAACATAATTATTCCAATGAACTTTAGAAAAAGTAAAACAGAAAGAAAATAACAAAATCATACTGAATAAAAAAATATAAAATAAAGTGTAGAAAAAATTCTAAACATTATCATTTCTCATAATAAATATTCAGTAAATTATTCTAATCACATTTGGTAGCATATAAAATATACAGCTATAAGCTGTTTTTAAGAAATATACTTAATACAAAATGAATTAAAGCCCAAAAATAAAGAAGTTAAAATAGAAATCTTATATAACTGGCAACAAGTAGAGCAGAAATGACAAATAATATATGAAAGAACTTTTAAAAATCATAAATTTGGGGCATTAAATTATATGACAGACAAATTAAGCAAAACTTGATAGAAATGTAAAGATAATTTAATAAATTCCCAATTGTAATGAAAGACAAAGATTACTTTTCAGAAATCAACAGATTAAATATATAAAAAAAATAGAAAATGCAAGATTGAACAAAGCAGTCATGAAGCTTTATCAATAACCATATGATAGACTTATATACAACCAAGAAAACTCTTTTTTTAAAATACCCAAGAGATATTTATAACAACTGATCATACATTACAACACTAAGAAATTTTCCAAAGTATAAATTATGTCAGCATTTTCTCTATACACAATGTATTTAAAAAAAATATTAAAAATAAAAAGAGAACAGAGAGCAATCATAAAATAAAAACTTTAAAAACTTATCCACATCAACGTAAAAATTTAACAAAATATGTGCAGTACTCATACACAGGAAATTGAAAAACATTATTGAAAGAATTGGGAAAAAACCTAAATAAATGGAGAGAGGCACTGTATTCATGAATTGGAACACTCGATACTGTTAAAATGTAAATTTAAGCCATAAATACATTTATCAATAGAAATAGCTAACACTGGTGAGAACCAGTGACGAGAAACTGTCTTTTCCTTCAGTTCACTGTTACAACTAATTTGTCACTAAGGCTGGCCTTCCAGCTGTTTACTCGAAGCCACTTTCCATATGTTAATGCATTAACTTTCATAACACTGTTATGAGGAAGGTATTTTTACCCATTTTACAGATGCAACTGAGGCCCAAAGACATGAATTACTTTTTTCTAAAGAATATCACTGCGGCAAACCGAAGAACAAGAATTAAACTCCAGGTGACTCTACTTGTGTCTGGGAGGCAGCAGAGATCGGGGCAGGCAGGCGGGTGATACGGTTCCAGGCTGATGAGCCCGGGGCTTTAAAGTGTGGGGAGTAAGGGAAGGGAGCTCCCTCAGAGTGACAAATCAGCATCAGATAAACAGGTGACAATTAGAAAAGACCTGGGAGAAAGTTATAGATTCCTGGATGTAGAAGAGGAAGAAATGGAGTCCTTGCCATTCCAACAGGCACATTGTCTGTGAGAGGGAGATGGTACTTAGTAAGAGCATTTGATTGTGAAAGACAGAGCCTGGAGGGAAGGCTGGGAAAAGGCGAGCAAAGGGTGACCAGGACGAGGCACAGAAGACCAGTTTTGAAGACACCAGTCCTTTGCCTAGAGTTTGTGTTGCTTCTCCTTTTCTGGGTAGAGACAGAGCTGTGCTGCATTTAAACAAACTTTGTTCATCTTCAGCTCTGAGTGTAGGCAGCTCTGCTGAGAATAAGACTTTATTATAAATGCAGCATTTTCCCAGGGATATGTGGTTACTTGAGAAAGTTATATTAAGTCAGGGATCCCTAAGATTTGGGGGGTGGTTAGAGTGGGTCTAAGTGGGGACTTCCTGAAGGGCAGGGAATTGGGAGATCGCTGGAGAGGGCACAGGATGCGAAGGGCTGGCAGAAAGTTCGGTGGCGTTTCTCTGTTTCCCTCTCCTTGATCCGTTGGGCAGATCAGATGGACCAAGTCAGTTGGAACATCATTTAATTTAGGTGCACAGCCTACAGGCAAAGGAAGAATTCCTGCCTATAGCGGTCCTGGGGTCTTCCTTTAATAATGCATCTGTTCTGAGAGCACATTTGAAATATTAATAAGCTCATTCCCCTTGAAGACCTTGAAGCAGCTTTTAATTATTACATCTTCTATTTTATAATCTGATTTCTCTGTCTTTTTCTACTTTCAGAACAAGGCCCAGATACAATGGTGAGATGGGCCAAGTTTCTTTTCGAATCTCTTTTTCCAGTTCACATAAATGTCTTTCTCAGCCTTGCTCCACCAAGTGCCTAGAACATTCCATGCTCCCTCACCCAAATGTACCCAGCCTCCTGTCATCACAGTGACTTGTCCCTTGTCCTTTCCCTTGCTAATCACATCAGGAGAAACTCCTTGCAGGTGTTGAAGGATGCTAAAGATCAGTATATTAAGCCTAGCAGAGCTATTTACGTTTTCTCTAAGGATACCTGAAGACTGAGGAGCCTTCTGATTTACAAATGAATCTTTAAAAGTGGAATTTCAGGCACTAAGGGCAGCTATGGTAAAAAGATTTGTAAATTTTGTTAAAAATGTGTGTGTGTGTTTAAATCTACAAACCAAGAGAATTCCTTTCCAGGCCCTGTGGTGACATAATATTTTGAGCTGCATCATGGAGTACTGGGAAGATGAATTCCTTCCAGGTGCTCCCCTAACTGCAGTGCAAAGAATTATTGCAAAGCTGCATACTTCGCCTGTGCATAAGGCTAATTCTAGCTATTGCCATTGGATACATAGTGTAAACAATGCCAACAAACCAATTTCACCGCTTTCTACCTTTAGGTCAGGAGAAGTCATAAATTTCTCCCTTATGGTTTTCAGGAGACACATGAGAACATGATTCAACAGACCGTATAGCTTTCCTCCATTACATTGGGAGAGTTTTCCTTTATCTGGGGAGAAAGTTCAGAAAGGTGATGGTTGTGATAACTTCGCTGGTGAATTCAAATAGCCATGTGTTTCAAAAAATAAAAACAGTTTTCAGAAATATAAAAATCAGTCAAAATTGGCTTTGATAGTAATTGTCGTTCAGTCTTCAAAGCACAGTTCATTCTATTTTTTTTCATAAACACATGCATTTTTATTGGACTTTTTATTTTCATGACACATTCCTATGCAGCTGCCTTCCTTTAATATTCCAAGACTAACCTCTGACATGCTCACTATTGCTAACAATTTAAAGTCAATTCTGGTGGAGAAAAAAGATGGTGGACAAGAAGCAGCCCACGAGCATGCTGCTGAGCATGGGAGTTGACCGGGTGGCTGCAGGCTGGGACCTGGGAGGCTTTGGGTGGCTGTTTCTGTGGACCCCTGGGAGGGAAGGGAGAATTCCGTGGTCCCTGGGCCACTGGGATTGCCTATGCTCATGTGATTTGGCATCTGCCTGGTCCCCAAGCCAGAGGAACACCTCACCGCCTGCTTGGCCCTGGCTCTGCCCTCCAGGTCAGATCAGCCCCCAACTCACACGGCCCTGCTTCTGGCTCTGAGGACCTGCTCAGAATGAAATCAGTACCTTTTTTTTTTCATTTGCCAGCCAAAAAAGAAGCTACCTAACAATTGTCCTACATCCCAAAGCATTGTGGCTTAGAACAGCAATTCATTGAGCTCCATATATCTGCAAATGGGCAATTCGGACTGAGCTCAGCTGGGTGTTTTTTCTAGGCTAATAACGTGTGTAGTCTGCTGCTGGGTCAGCTGGAGGCTGGGAGGTCCAGGGTTGCCTCAGCTGGGACAGCTCCTCACTTCTCTGTATCTCCTCTCCCAGCAGGCTAGACCAGCCTCGTCCCCACAGGGGTGGCAGAGTTCTGAAGACAGTGTTCCATGACGGGCTTTTGGGATCTAGCCTTGGAAACAGCACCTGTCACTTCTGCAATATTCTGTTTACCAAGCCAGCTCAGATACAGAGGTGAAGAAATAGACCCTGTCTTTTAACGAGAGGAGCTGAAAATCAATTGAAAAGGGCAGGGATAAAGAAAGGAGTGAGGATCGTGGCCATTTTTGCAATGCGCTGCACTTACCATTGGCCAGGAAAATTGATGGTATGTCAACACCGAAAAAACTGATCTTGGTTGAGGGCAATGACTTAGGTCATCTCCCATTCAGGTAAAAAGATCACGTATGTGGTGTGGGATAGGTTTGAGGCAGAGAAGGGACCACACACTGGTTTCTGCTTTGTCAGCAGATTTTAAATCATGTGCTGTCTTGCTGTTATTGTTCTATTGAGGAAAAATAAGAAACATTTCCAAAATGTAGCAGCATGCAACTTTGTGCTTCAGTCAGCATTAAATAAAAATTTCCTTGAAACAAAAGACAAGAGAGAGACATACAGACAATCATGACTGTTCTACTAAATTAGCTTCTTCGTATCAAAATCTGTCAAGTTTGTGATTCGTTCAGATAGCACTTGTTTTTGGTATAGTAACTAAACTGTTGCTTTAGTCTATTGCATTCTCTCCTCTATTATTCTGCTTTCTCCTCCTCGTTATTTTGTTCAAGCAGGATATTGTGCTGAATTGAACCATGAAATGAACCGTATTGAACAATATCAACAACAGAAATGTTCTCGGGTGTCGGTCTGCATTTTCATTTCTGGCTGTTCAATTCTTTCTACAGTTATCACTTTGATAATAATGTCATGTTTTTCATTAGATATCAAATCATAGAAGACGATAACAGAGATGCGCTAAGTTAGCACAGTTTAATGTAATAAAGGAATCAACAGCAGCAAGAGAAGCAGCGGGCACTAAATAAATCTTCACATTCTGTTATTTTACAATATGTTTTTTGTTAACTGGTTTTGGCAATGATGCGCAGGGATCATTGTTTACCCCGAAGACATAATATTTGAGAACTGCTTGAAGCAGGTGAGAGAGTAAGCCAAGCAGGTATTAGGGGAAGAGGATAACAGCAGCAGGAAAGATCCAGAGTCAGGAGGACTCCTGATGTCCCCTAGGGACTGCAAGCTGGTCACTGTGGCAGGAAAAAACTGAGTTAGGGAAAAAGAAGCAGATCAGATCAAAAGGGGAAAATGGCGGGCAGATCATGTAGACGCTGTAGGCCACTATGATGAGTTTGACTTTTACAGGGCAAGCTGGGAAGACGATTGCTGGATTGAGGTTGGAAGAGCGAAATGATTTGTCTTTATTTATGAAAGGATCGCTTTGCCTACTCCGTCGGAACAGAACATGGATGTATTGATTGGGGAGTGGTGGCGAACCGACAGCTGTCATGGAAGCTGGGGGACAAATTGGGAAGTACGATGTTTTCTCTCAAATTCGTTCTCTGCCTTTCCTCTCCTTAGATCTAGATGTATAGTAGACGTCTAATCCCTGCAAAATATATTTCCCAGGCTCCCTTGCTAACTGGTTTCAAGTTGAGTTTGGCTAAAGAGAAGTGGTATCATAAAGTCAAGGCACAAAGAAGGGAAAGGCTGGCCTTGGAGCTGGGACTGGGGAGGAGCCCAAGCAGGGCCACGTGGGCGGCGGGCTGATCCCACCTGCAGGCAGGTCGTGGATGCCAAGTCACGTGGCAGGCATCAGTTCCCGTGGCCCAGGAACTGCCGTGTAACCTTTGCCACCCCACCGCCACCGCTCCAGGACCCGCTGAAGGAGTCCCCCAAAGCTGCACAGGTCAGAGCCTGGAGTACCCCAGGTAGCTCCTCTGCTCAGACGCCACCGCACCAGAGGGATAGGGGCTTGGCTTCCAGTCATGGGGTACGGCTGAGAGGGGCCTCGGCTCAGTCTGCTCCCTCCCCAGCCTGGCAGGGGCTCTGCGAAGGCCACCGCTACAGAGATGGATCCTGTGCCCACCCGGCGCGCGATGGCGTCAGCCGCACAAACCTGGGACTGGCTGTCGCCAGATCCTTATTGTCCCTGCTGTGCAGCACAGTGACTCTGCACAGACTCTGGGCGGCTCCCAGGTCTGTCCAGACAGAGGCCTGCGGCCGTGGAGGGAGCCCTCTCACAACCCGGCCACAGTCCCTCCTGCAGAGTGAGCAAGGCGCCCCAGCGCTTAATCCTCCGAATTCTCCCCACGCGTAGACGCCTCCCCACAGATCCCTCCCATCTTGTTCAAGATATCGCCCCGTCACCTCCTTTTTCACACCGAGTGTCCCGTGTTGCTTCTCTGTGATTTCACAGTGTTCCTTTCCAGAAGAGCTGTCTATAGGTAGGACTCTGCTTGCAGTTTACCCTCCTTCCCTGAGAGCGGCGCGCTCGCGGACTGCTCCTGGCCCACCATCTCCTCTCCCTCCGGTCATCAAACATTTAAAAACTGCACCACTCTGTGCTGTAGCTGCTGCCTCTGGCCTCCCTTCCCAGTGACAGTTAAATCCTGAGTTGCACATAATTCATTATCATGCTCTTCTCTCTGGCACCCAGCACAACCTGCTTCATTCACATCCTCATTATTTGCAACCGTCACTCAAATGCAGACTCTTTGGAAATGAGAAGCCCTGATCCTGTCTTTCTTCCGTTTCTTCTAAATTCCCTCCCTAAGTCCACTCTTCCATGATTAATGGACTGGGGAGATCATTAAACTCTTTGCAAAATATTTTTCACACCTGGGATTTCAATGAAATCTCATTCTCCCTGGAACACTCTGGTTTAACATATTCCTCTTCCAAGCAAAGATGTGTATTCTCCCATATTTTCCCTCTTGGCGTTGAGAGGCAGGGTCTGAACACTCTGTGCTCTTCACTGTCATTTCAGACTTTTATTCTTTTGTCTTCTCATAAAAATTTCATGCTTCCTCATGGCTCATACCAATAAGCCCTACTATCTCCATCTGCTTTAGAGCTAAGGAACAATGGAGTTGTTTTTTAAACAACAAGGACTTGTTTTATAAACAATGTCTAATTCTCTGCTACGGCTGACATGATCTTGTTCCAGAACCCTCAGGATCTATGCTGTGGAACTTCTACTGGGGTTTGTAAGAAATTTCACACAACGTGTTTTTCTGCTACAAATGATGTGTCGCATTTTTAAGTTTGAAACTGTGAAGGATCTGAGATGTTACTCTACTTGCAATGTAACGAGTTAGGCTATTTATCTATCTATCTGGCTATAGAAATCTCTGGATGAGAGAAGAGACTATTTATTCACGGAGCACGTCAGCAGTGTCTCAACTCCCCATTGAGTAACGCAATGAAAGGCAGACATCACCTGTGCGTGCAGAGGTCGCATTGCTGAAGAGGAGCCCTGAGATTGTGAGTCAGAGTTTCTATAGAGCAGCTGGCACGTCTGTTCCTCCTTCTCCCTGGAGAGAGACTTGTGCTCTGCAATGTAAACAAATCTTCTTCAGGGAAAGGAAGAGAGTGTCTCTGGCTTTTGTTTACCATTTTGTGATGTACACAAATGGCTCCAGGGGAAAGTCATCTTTACTAAAAGATACTTAGTATCGCTATTCAATTATCCTTTACTCAAAAAGCCCAGATTGTGCAGAAATGGAAAATATTAGTTTCACGACACTATGGTTCCAATTGCAGAACTGCTTTCATAGCAGCCTGGATCTGCTGCAGGGCCCCTTTCTGCTCTAGATCCCTTCGAATCTCGCTGCCTTCCACGCCATCCACTAAGGGTCAGAGCACTGTTCCCAAGGATGGAATATTCTGCCTTTTGGACGCAAAGATGCTCTATCCTTAGTGGAGGGATGTGCGAGACGCAGTGATTTTTCATTTATTTTGGAGGGGACATTCAAGCTTTGTCCAGACCATTGGGCCCCTAGAAACTTTCCAGTGTAGTTGGTCCTGATCCTTCGCAGGGTTTATCTCCCATCTTGTGTAGTTCATGCAAGTAGCAAAAACCATATTTGGTTAACATATTTGCCGCTTCTTGGTCATCTGATCCCATTACATAATATTGTCCATGCAGCGGACTAATATGGTGTTTCATGAATGTTCAGAATGTTCAGGGTCTTTTTAGAGCATGCTAGGAATGATGACAGGAGAGTTCACTTAACCTTGCGGCAAGACCACGGAAGTACATTACTGTCGGTATCAAATGAATCAAATGAATGCTTCCCCCTTCTTATTAGGAATGGAAGTAAAAACATTTGCCAGATCAATGGCCGCACACCATGTATTTGAGC
Source organism: Avahi laniger (assembly GCA_963575035.1). NCBI lineage: Eukaryota > Metazoa > Chordata > Mammalia > Primates > Indriidae > Avahi > Avahi laniger. The sequence goes on from CAUYSK010033320.1 coordinate 25,607, forward strand.
CCATGTGAATTATTCCACATCCAGCCAGTAAACATAATTAATCTGATTGATTAGTGAATTAATTGGGATATAACGGGGACCATCACACCTGCATTTCTTAAATCTTTAAAAGCGGCACTCATCTCTGCTGTTCCCTCCAAGATGTGGTATTGTTTTTGATTTAACAACTTGGCCGGTGGGGAGGGGGTTGTTGACAGTTTCATAGGCTCTGTGTGGCCTTCCCCATTGCAATATATTCTAGCAGTCAGGACAGGAACACACGTGGGAGTTCTAATAACAACCTAGCGTATCTATACCAACTATAGATTTGAGGCTGGCACTAAAGAAGTAGTTCTGGGGACCCCCTGGGCTCACTGCGTGGACAAGCTGTCACAGTACTGTATTTATTATATGTTCCATGAGCATCGTTGAATAAATGGCTGTAAGCTTCTTGGAGGAAAGATGTCGGGAGTCATTTTCCTACATACTTGCCCATTTGCAGGGTAGGCAGGGTTCTTCCTTCTGAGGACTCAGTTTGTCCTTTAGCGCATATGTTTCAGATCTGAAACTGGCTCAGATAAGGAAACTAGCAAGTCTTTGAACTATTTTACTAAGCCTAGTAGCCTCAGCCTCTTTTCTCGATTTATTTTGTTTGTATGGACTGAACGATATCATCTTAAGTTACCAATGGATCGTGCCCTTAGGGAAGCTATGTTTCAGTAATCATTTCCATGGTGCCTTCTGGTGTGGGCCCGCTGATTGCCAAGTCAATCTTGCTGTTTGTTGCATCATTTGTAACCGCCTTGATTCTGACAGGTAAGCACCACTGCCTAATATCTATTAGTTTGGAATTCTGCCATTCCCAATCGTATTATTGAGCCAAGTTCTGCAACAGAATCTCCTGCTGTCTTTCCTCACCTGTGGAGGAAAAGTCAGCACTGGGTTTATCAGTGATGGTGATACCTTTCTCACTAGAGCATAATTTATTACTTTGGTAAAAGAAGTGTTCTCCAGCTCCACCCGTGGAATGTGGTCAGCTGGTAGGCTTTCCAACCTTACATCAGTATTCACTGTAGCATGCTGGTTTCCCCTACCTGCTATTGCAATTGTTCCTTTTCTATTTCACTAATTGCAGGCCAACACCATCTCCAAAATTCTAAGAGCCATCCTAGCAGTGTATTAGCATGATCCCCTGGAGTTCTTACGAGGTAATTAGACTGTGTATTATGGGAGAATACTATGATGTCAATAAATTCTTCATTATGTAGACCTTTGTTCCATCCATCCCCCAACTCTCAATCCAGCACATGCGGGATCCAGACCCATCCATCCTTTTCTGGCTCCTGCGGTGCGTGTTGCCTAGATCACGGAGCTCCTCTGGGATATATTTCATGTCCTCTTTTCTATTCCCAGCACTTCGCTGGTCAGTTAATGTTGAGGCTTGATGGTATTTATTGGCCTGGTGGTTGGGAAGGGAGGTGGGGCTAGATTTTTAGGTGGGGTTGCAAGCTAGAGACTGCTGCATTGTCTTCAAGCAGATGAAAACTGATAGTCTCCACTCTGGGTCTACAGCAGTGGGACCTTCCTATAGACCCAGAGAAGTCAAGAGGGTCTGGGGCTTCAACATTTTCTACCTACATGGCACCATCCCACTTCTCAGAGTCTCACTCCTCCTCCAACCAGAGCCTTGACTCGACGTAGCTGAGAATTGAGCCTTCTCTGGTGTCTGCTACTGGCCCTGATCCTCTGCCTTTTCTGTCTAAAGCTGTGAAAGACAAGAGTTATTTTGTATGCTGCCAACCAGGACCTCTGACTTTCACATTTTGCTTTTGATCTGTGATTAATTACCCTCAGCCTTTCAGTGTCTCTCTCCAATGCATCAGTTATACTCAGCAAGAGCCATCTGATTCCATTGTCCTCATAATTAGTACTTCCAATGAGCCTCTCGAAAGCCTGACATGTTGTACTGGCCTGTGCAGTTCCATTTGCTGATGTTTTCTTCCATTTCCAATGAGAAAGCTTAATAACCATCACTCGCATCAAACTTCGTTCTGTCTTCTTGTTTGATACCTTTCTTCTCCACCAGACAATATTCAAAATGAGTTGCAAGTACACAGTTCAGTGTCTGGCACAATGTAATTACTCTATTTATTCAATATGTAAATATTAGATTTCTTTTATGGCCTGCGTGATGATTTTCACTAAGTCCAATAATTGGTTGCTTGTTAATATGATGTAAATAGAGTAAGGCTAATTCTAATAGCTGATATGCTGGAACTGGATTCTGTCTGTTGCAGTCTGATTCACAATAAGAAATAGATTGCAGTTAACCTAATGGTTATCATTTCTCTAAAACCGACCTGATCAGGCCAATCTGATGTGTTGGGGGTCTAATCTAGATGGCTCCAGGCTGTACCTCTTTTGTTCAAGCTTGTTGGAAATAAACACAAGGATTCTTGGCAGGGGCCCATCCACAAATAATAACATAAACTCCAGTTACAGCTCTAGGTTAATTTTAAAATCAACTATGTAAAAATTACTTGCACCAGCCATTTTAATTACACAGAGAAGTTATCACCTTACATACACACAAATGCATACACACATGCACATATATATTTCCTACTCAAATTGAATTGCTATGATTCACAGTGGATACCAGTGAGATTCCAGTAATGCTGCCTGAACCACTGGAACACAATGGAATCAGTTTTCACAGCTCCCATTATCCATACTCACAGAAGCCCCTGTTTTCATTCCCAGTGTGGTTCCTTTCCAGGCAGCTCGGCCCACCATGACAGAGGGACTGCCATTCTGGCTTGCGTGCATCCTTGAGGGTGGGGTAAGGGCTCCCAGGATGTTTTCCTTCTTCCAAAGAAAAAAAGGACAAGAAAGATGGAGCTTTGTGGAACCACCCTGGTGTGTCCACACCTGCCATTTGCCAGTGTGCACAACAGCAAGGCTTTCGTTTCCTCATTGGACATCCGCGCTTGCTTCCTGTCTTCCGTGCACTGATGGTATCTGGCCCCGAACCTAACAGCACCGCTGCATGTATGAATACAAAGGCTTCTGTTGTATTTTTTATCATTTCTGCTCTTGCTCCAGCTCAGCAGTCAGCTGCTCTGACAATGAGAGCCCGTCTCTTCATCTTGCAGTTTCCTCTTCTCCATGCTCTCCTCCCAAGATCCAACAAAAGGAATCCATTAAAGGAGTTAAGTGTTTGATTATTATGGGAGAGGAGGAGACAAATTTAGCTATTTTTGACCACAGAGATCTTCATAAGAGCCACTGACGTCAGCTCTTTCCTCAATTAACAGTAGTCATAAAGAGTCTCCCACCATTTCCACCGCTCACGTCATTATACTACTACGTGAAGGGCAGAAGAGTATGGTTTTTGTTGTTATTTAAACATCGAGGACAGATTATGTAATTATTTGAAAAACTTATGTTTTCTTTGTTCTTTGCTCACTCAGATGCCACTTGTATAGTCACCGAATTCTTTGGTAAGTTCTGAATATTAAAGCAAATAAGGCTATTACCTGGTTATCGACTTTCCCGCAGAGCAAGTCAAATAAATTTCTTTACTAACTTCATCAAGTGCAATTAGTAAAACAGTAAAATCCTTTAATCCAAGAGCAGCCAAAAGCTCTACTACCTTCTAATGCAGAGAAGGAAACCCCAGCTTATTTCTCAAAAAGCATCGAACCCATATATTTTTAATAAATGGATCAGTATTTAGAAAAGTTACTTAATTCTTTCATCATACAATTAAGTTTCCAACTTCCTTTAAAACTCAATAGAGTTGAATGATTACATTTCACATCCAAGATTTTGCAAAAGCATTGAGTAGAAAAGAAAAAAAAAATAAAGCCAATTGAGCTGAGATTTTTATCAAAGTGTCTACTTATAAAAATAAAATCAAATACATTTTGTAATGTCGCTCTCCATGTACTATAAAGGCTGAGCATGTATTTTACTTGTATGCTTAACAGGGCAATAACCTGCCCTATTAACTGTTAATAAATATTAAGTCTTAAAGGTAAAGTCATCAACTTTGATAATCATTAAAATTAAACTCGGTAAATTATCACACTCTTTTCTTTTGGATTGTAGAAATAGCTCTTGGGTTGGTATATAGCAGTCAACAGTTCTCCCTCTCTGAAAACTGCCTCTGATACAGAGGGACGGGTCCCCACCACTGACAGCTCTGCTATAGAAACCACTTCATCTGCTACAGTTGACTGGATCTGCTTGGACACCTCACTTAAGCTGTGACAATCAGATGATGCCAGGAATTTAGAAAGTTGAACTGAAAGACACAGAGGCTGAGAGCTTCTGGTAGCTGAGTTCTTATTGATAGCAGTGCCCCAGAAGCCTACGAATTCCCAAAGGCAGACTCTGCACTGACTCTTGCTTTACCTGAGACTGGGCTGTTTGATTCTAGCTTAGCTTCTGTGAGATGTGGCAGCATCTTCCTAAAACATTATTTAATCTAGCTCCAGTTGGTGTCTGTTATTGCAACCAAATGAAACTTAATTAATACCTCGTCTATTTTTTACCATGCATTTGTTTTCACATTTTAAAAATCATGTCATTTTATACCTCTCCTGCCTACTAACAAATGTAGAACGAATAGTTTTCCTTGAAAATTTGCACTCAGATTAAAATGTTTGCATGAACCATAATGAAACAAAATTTCAAGTATATCAATACTAAAAAAAAAATCCACATTTAATATTATAGTTCACCAAAATAATATTGCTGGCACAATATGCCCTTAATCTAAACATGCAGAAGGTTTTCTGTCAGAATATAATGAATTTAAATAAATTGAGGTACTGTATTTTAGACAAATATATTCTTAGAAAGCTCATTTCTGCTGCTTAGTATACCACATTACATTTCCATAATTCAGTGTTCTAGCTAATGACAGCAGTATAAAAGACAGTTGCTAAAGAACGCAGTATAATAAAGATCAGCTCAGCATTTTAAATATTGTTGCACATCTAACATAGAGCTTTTTAACGATGTAAATTCCCTAAAAATATTCAGTGTTCATAATTCTTTTTTAAATGTACAATCTCTTGTCATTTAATAACATGAGCTTCCATAGAAACCCTTAGGTCATATCAAAATAGCATTTTACAAGTGAAGAATCAAGTTAGTGATGCCATATGTCATTTACTACAAAAAAAGCCACTTATTGAAAAATTCATCTTATTCTTGGATAAAGAAGCTGCTATTTTTGGCCTTTGCTCCCTTGTGAGATCGTCAGCGTCCTTGGTTCTTGGAATAAGTCTTGCCAAACACATATATTCAGGGTCATGCTCATCATAGATACTCCACAAATATTTGTCGAATGAAGGCTTACTTCTCTGGGAGGCTAATGAAGAACAGATGCAGGCCAAAACAAGACGGGGACACGAGGCAAGAACTTGGTGGCTGAAAACATTAGCGGAAGCAGAGGGAATGAAAGAAAAATACCAGTTGTCAGCTTAAATGGAGTTGGGGGATATAATTGAACAGCTGAAAAAGTAGAAAGGAAGGAAAAAGAATGGCTTGCAAGCCAGTTTTCTTTCTTTAAGTTACAGCTGTGATTTTAGTAGAAATAAAACGTATTTCTTATTCATTGATAAAGAATATCAATCCTACAGGTTTTTATCACACTAGGAGCAGTTACGCAGAATGTTTAAGTCTCAGGAAGTATGAAAACAGAGATGCGTTATTATCAAGTTTAATTAGTAGAAGTATGTTTGATTCTCTGCTAATCATCTCTTTCTTTCTGAGTTTTGTTTGTTTCGACATAGATTTACGTGGGATTAAACTTCAAATACTGGTAACCCCGAAGCTAAAATACAGCTCTTGACTGTAGGCATCACATTTTACACAATTTTACCAACGATTCTATAATTCCTGGAGTTTGCAGGTGAAACAGTCTCTTTTTTCTTTTCTTGTTTTCCTCTGTGTTTTACTGTTCTGATCTCTGTTTTTTTCAGTATACCAGCTGACTAACTAAGGAAGAAATAGTAAGGATCTCTTGGGAACAACACAGTCAGATGATATGTTTTTTTAAAGGTAACTGGCTCTGATGATTAAAGAATATGTGAAGTATTCATCCAATCAGGACCCACCTGTCAATTTAACCTGTTGTGCAAAACTATGGTCATTGCTCACTGGAGAACAGCATGGTGCCAAAGGCACAGTCACTATTTTACTCACTAAAAATTGGTTGATTCGAATTTAATTACAAAATCGTCACTTGATTAACATTCAATGTTTGGCCATGAAGTAGAGTCTTAGATTACCATTTCTCCAAGTGCTTTCTGTGGAATATCGGAGCAAGGCAATGCTCCCTAGGTAAGGAAGCATTGGGTAGGTGAGTTTTTGAACACTGTATACATACCATGCTCTTGGAGATGAACGATGCTCATTAAGATGTTAATGGCTGTGAAAAATACTGCAGGATAGAAGTTTAATTTGTTCATCAAATCCTTTTTTACCTGTTTAGCTCCTGGGAACTTGTGTTTTATGCAATACATTTTGTGAAAATAAAGTTTTAATCAGTGATTCTGAGTAATTACACAATTTTATTCTTCTTTTAATTCTCAATCTATTCTGGGTCACATCCACTTTAGAAGTGGATGAAGAATAAAAACGTTTTTAGCCAGAAAAAGTTATATAGACATATGGACATTAAATTTTATATAAAATTCAAAAATTTGCATATCACTTAAGGATGATACTTAAAATCTACCATTGGCACTGTTTTGAGCAAACTCAAACCTCTTGGTCCACTTGCAAAGTAAGCTTCCTTTTTGGGACTTCTACGGTAAGGTATATTTAGCTGTTGATATCGTAAGGTTTGCAAAGTTTCACTACAACACTTTACTTAATGTAAATGTGGCTTTCATTTTCATCCTGCCCTTTTGAATCAACTTGCAAGGAGAAAGATATGGACATTATCAAAGAACCAAGAACAAGGAAGCCAAGGCTGTTTACCCCTCCTCGTATGTTTTCTGACATGCACTATTTAGAATACTAAATCTTAGATGTATTTCTTTAGTGGATAAAATTCCAAGATATATTAGGATTTCCTTACTCCGTTTAGATTACTGATATGGAAAAGAATAATATTGAGGTCAGTTCAACAATCTGTAGAACATTTCTTAGTGCTCTGTTGTAGCTAAAAGTAAGAAATGCAGATTGCATTTAGTTTGTGTGTAGTCTATTTCAAATGTATCTAAGGATGAAGTACTTTTAGCTTTTCTATTACGTTCTCTTTTTCTCCATGTAAATTAGGATGGTATAAATATATAAAAAGATGTTACTTTCCAATGTTTTTTAAATCTCTATGTCTGTGTACTTCTTACCAAATCAAAAGGTTTTTTGGAAATTAAGATAATGTATGGGGAGATATTCCTGTATTGGTCGTAAAGATTGAAACCTTATTTCAAACATATTTCCTTTGGATTCTTTTGCCATAGACTCTTATTGCTCAAGATTTTCTTTTGAAATTTTCTTTTTTTCATAACAATCACCATAGTAATATAAGGAATTACTACATTTTAAGCCCAGACATATTTACTTAAACTGCATATTTATTTGAACAATATGAATATCATTTTAATTATATTACACCTAGCTCTTAAAAATTTGACTTTTTGTTACATCAGTGATGAAGAGAAAATAGAAATGAATAAATAGTAGATATTATTGGGTAATTTAATTATAGAAGATCTCATTTAATCTTTAAAACGAATTATAGTGAATATCATTATTTCCAATTTATATCTAATTTTTAGAGAGGCTGAGATATTTTTTAGGGTCACATAGCTGGAATATAGTAGAGCTAAAAGTTGAACCCAGAGAGTCTGATTGAAAAGACAGCCAATATGTTTTTATTTTTTAAATAATTTTGAAATAACTGGCAGGGCAAGTATTTGGGGTGAGGTTGTTGAAATAAGTATTTCCCTTTAGAGAAGCATATTATTAAAGTTTAAAGCTTATTATATTAAGTTAGTTTGCACAGTAGGCAGAAGTAGGTTTCTTCTTTTTGCTTTGGTGCAGAACTCATATCTCTGTTTTCCCTGCTGTTATCCCTGCCCTAGTATCTAGTCAGGGATATATGTCATAAAAAAAAAAAAATGCCGTCATGGATTTTAATGCATTTTACACATATACACACAAACAGAGACAATTTTATGTCTTTTCTAAAGTAAATCCCTTCCCTAACCTCAAACGTGAAAGACCTTAAGTGGCTGGGCCTAGTTTGGAATCTTGTCTCTTGTATAGCTGCTGAGTTCTCACCTGCTGTTTCTCCATCTGCTACCCTTTTAGATCAGTAAGACCTTCTTGAAATATGTGGAAAATGTCAAACATAGTCCCAAAAAAGCACTGTCTTCTTTAAGCTGATGGTGTCCTGAGATGACTGAGGTTTTCTCTTTCCTGAAGATTAAGCACACACCTCTTTCTTTCTTTCTTTCTTTCTTTTTTCTGGCGACCTAGAGTTTCTTTATTTAAAGGATCAAGACAACTTGGTCATGGTTTAAAGAACAGAGAAAGAGCATTTCTGAAGTAAATGTCATTGTACTAGATAATCTGTCCTATACCTTTGCAGATACTAATTGTATACCTGAATGATATAGTCAGTTTTAGTCATTTTTATTTAGTGAATGGACAAGTGGGTTTATTTCCATATCAATGTTAATATATGCAGTGCAAGAAATTTTATGTTTAAGAATAACATTTAATGATCTTTGATTCATTCATTCAGATATTCACTCTGAACAAGATTCTACCAGGCACTGGTAGAGCCCAAAAATGTGTTCAGTAAGGAACTTAATGAAATTATATTTGTATGAATGTAGCGGGGCTTCCTAACCTAAATATTAAGTTCTTATTTTTTGTGCTGAATAGTCAGATATGGAATTTAATATGTTTTCTTATATTTTTACAAGTAACTTCCATTGTACTTTTCTTAGATTACTTAAAAATTACATTTTTTTCCCACAGCAAACTGAAATATTTGTCCCTGTCTATTCTGGCCTTCCTGCGGCCTGCCCTAAAGCGGAAGTCACTGTAGCTTGCCCGGGTCCTGCATCATTAGAATGGCCTGGAACTTTTACTATTTCTTTCTCAGGAAAGATACTGATTATAAATATGTCTTTGACTATCTTTATAAAGGGAATTATGATTTGGAAAAGTGCCATTTGTGTTATGTTTTTTGTTTTTTTTCTTTTTTTTTTGAGACAGAGTCTCACTCTTTTGCTAGGGCTAGAGTGCCGTGGCGTCATCCTAGCTCACAGCAACCTCAAACTGCTGGGCTAAAGCGATCCTCCTGCCTCAGCCTCCCGAGTAGCTGGGACTACAGGCATGCGCCACCATGCCCACCTAATTTTTTCTATATAGTTTTAGTTGTCTGATTAATTTCTTTCTATTTTTAGTAGAGATGGGGTCTCGCTCTTGCTCAGGCTGGTCTCGAACTCCTGAGCTCAAACAATCCGCCCGCCTCGGCCTCCCAGAGTGCTAGAATTACAGGTGTGAAACACTGCCCCTGACCTTGTGTTATGTTTTAAAAGAGCTGTTTGGTAATTTCTAGTGGATATAAAATGAGGAAAAATTATAATAGTTCTTCTGCCCCTCTGCAAAATAATATTAATAATAATGATCACAAATAATAACAAAATGTCTTCTTTCTATAAACATTGAAAATTAAGTAATCTTTGTGTTTCTTATATAGATTTGGCTACCAAGAAACTTAGATCTAAGTATAGGGTCTAAACATATTATTCTTTACCATATGCTCAGTAATCTAATTTCTCCACTATCTATAAATGATATCTCACTTAAAAAAAATTTAGCTTTATTTCATAGTCCAATGTAATCTTTTGTTTGGTAGTTTGCTTATTTGTGTTATTGAAAGTCAGATCTTGGCGTTTTGGGGATAAGTTGGATATAAATAAAAAATATATTTAGAAGTCAGGTGTATTATACATATATTATTAAGGATTAGCTATCAATATTTTCAAATTGAACATTTTCCATGATTAAATATGCAAGATTACAAATTGGCCCGTCCTAAACTGGTAATATATGTGTGTGTGGGGATAGGATGGAGGTTTGGCAGGGAAGAAACCACTTAAGGAATTGAAGTCAATTATAAACTGTCAATATGAGTGCTAATCTATAAAAAGGGGTCTATTATGTGGAAATCATTGCTGTTCCAGACAGAATTACTTTGAGCAAATTGCTTCTAGCACACCCAGGAATTGTTGGCATGAAAATGATGACTAAAAGCTACATCTAGAGGCCCGGAATGAGGTTCGATTATGAAAAACTAGCCGAATGTAGCATTTGAATGTACGTTCTCACCACGGGCCATGAAACAACAGCCATCAAAAACTCTATAACATGGATTTACGGAGCTGTTCTTAGACATAACTTTGGGTTGTGTTAGACTCCTTTTCACAATGGCACCAAATATCCACCCGTGTTTCACCTCCAAACGTTGCTGTGATAATAAGAGCTCAGTTATTTAGAATATATTATATAATTTACAGTTCCTTTAGATTATGTGTCTTCTTTTGGTTTCGATGACATTAAGAAAATTGTAGAAAAGGTCCTTCTCTCAGCTCTTACTCCTTTGCTCATCACTCTCAGAAGATGGTCTAGCTGGAAGCATGGCACCGGCCACTACAGGTGCCCAAGGCTGACTGCCAGGGACGTTTGCCAAGACGACTTGCCAGGTTTCTCATTATTCGACATGGCACTCCATCTTCAGCAGCGGGAGTCAGTCCTGCCAAATTACAAATGCTTGGCAGCCTCTCAAGATGTGCTTTGACCATTTGCAGAGAGATTTGGATGAGGCCTTACACAACACGCAGTAGATGCTCATCAGTCTGTATTTAGTCTTTGCCTGTTCTCACAAGAGTTAATCTTTGTTAGGAAATATAGTACTGAATACTAATTTTCTACTACTCCAGCCTAGGCTGTGACAAAGTGTCCAGAGGGTAAAAGGACAAGTGTGCATTGTCCTACTGATCACCCTTCAACACTGCTGCCCAGGCTGAGCTCACAGAGGCACCCACAGCAAGCCTCTCACCCACTCACTCGCTCTTTTCTGACGCTGATTCCCAGGGACCCCCCAAAAACATAAGGAGAAAACAAACAATACATTTCCTGGAAACATAATTACTGGTATTCTCTATTGTTTTTAGTGAAATGTAGAAATTGTCAGATCAACATTGCCTCCTTTTAGGTCAAAAAGAGATTGAACCAAATGGAAAGGGGACGGTGGAAGATAACGGGAAATGGATTAGATTTGGGAAATCAATGGAGATTCAAGTGGCTGATTTTTTTTTCTCTTGCAGTTGGTGATCTGTTTTAGATCAGTGAGTTTTACTTCTATGTCTTGTCCTTTTTTTCCATATATATATATATATATATTAAAAAAACACCTCACTTGGATGAGAAGATACCTGCCTTGATGAGTATAGCTGAGTCTAAAGATATGTGTTCTATAAACACAGTGTTTATGGATTCGGTGCATATTCACCTCTTAGTAAATTATGCTTTCCCAACTTTTTTTTTGTATTCGATGACATTCTACTATGTACACACAACTATGGCAATGTTGGTTATGAAACTATTAAAATGTCCCCATGCTACTGGTAAATAGCCACTGCCTTATGTCTCCAAAGTGTCTCATCTTGATTTCAACTACTATTTTTGTATTGAGAAGATATAAATGAATGTATCTGAACATTTTAAAGCTTTGCTATTAATATTTCTTATTTCCTTTAAAAATATAATATACTAGTACTACTACTACTAGTAGTATCATTGACTCATTGATCACCTACTACCAGCCTAAGCACTCTGCTTATATTAACCCATTTAATCCACACAATGATGCTGTGATATACTATTATTATCATCCATATTTTTACCAATGAGGAAACAGAGGCACTGAGAGATTAACTGGCTCAAAGCAACACAGGAAGTGACATGACTGGGAGTCAAAGTTACATAGTCTGGGTTGAGAATCTAGAATCTTCACTACTACTCCTGCCGGCCTCATTAAGCAAGCATCCCTGGCCGTTGTAGGTAAAAAATACTGTATTCTTTTCTAAGACAAACACGTAGACTCACTGCTCTATTTGTTTAGATTCCACTTTCCTGGAGCCCAGCTTAGCTTTGACATTTACAGACATCCCTTAGCTTTCATCCTCTGCAAGAGAAAAAGTAACTTGGTATTTAGTTTACCTGCAAAAGGGAGTTAGGAAGCCCTAGGGGAAGCTAATTAAAATGCAGCACTTTTCCAAGGCACCATATCTTGCTGTGTTGCCATAGAAACAGAGGGAATTTCTGGTCACTGACCTTTGAGGGAATCTGAGGATACATTTTCCTAAGGTTCATAAGAGAAGCCATCCCAGTACGTCAACTTATAGTTGAAGAGTCAACATTTTGAAATGCGCTATGCAATCTTAGCTGATTTTAGAACCAAACTATACTAGCAAAACTTACCAGAGGCTCAAACTAGGGCTTTTTGAAGGAATGTATTTAACTGCTTCCAATATAGGATTTAAAGTAATTAAAGAAACTGTAGTAGCAGTAAAAACATTAAAGGAAATCGTAGATAATTATACAAGAAACATTGGAACCACAATTATAGTTAGAAAAAGTTTTACTGTTCTATCTCTTCTATTGCATTTTAGTTCTTCAACTCTATGCTTACTCAAAAAATAAAATATATAATTACTGCATCAAAAAATACACCTAGAAAGCCAAAGCTTATTATGAAATACTAAGATACAAATATTATTTATACCCACAGATTCTAATTCATGTCCTTTACTGTTTGTTCATAAATTCAGTCATTAAGTTATTAAATATATATAATTGAAAATCCTAGTTATACCTTAAATTGCATTTTTCTTTGGTCATTTGACAGAAGCCAAGTACCCATGATTCAACAGGGAAAATGACAGTCTGCCTTCCTGTAGACTGTTGTTATTACTATGTTAACATATTTATTTTCTACTGAAAATAAATTACTTAAGTCTATAATCAGGATAAGCATAGTTTAGTTACAAGTAAATAGGTATCAGATGCTGACTATTTTTCTCAGAACTAGAAATATATCTCCATATATATAATATCACTTATACCAGACATAGACACCTACAGAAAAATAGAAATACATTAATAATTATATTTAGAGAGTAGGACTACTACCCCACTCCCTAGACTACTGGAAGGTTCCCTTACATGGTTGTGTATCCTCACTCTGACAATTAATGGTTGGCTTTGTGATATATGAGTTTGTATGTGCATATGTGAGAATAAAAAACTGTTTTTCCTTCTATACTATCACTCACATCACTCAATATTTCCAGAACACCTCACTTCTGACACCAGATGTATGTGGTTTTTTCCCCATACCAAGCAATTCTCCGATTCTCAGTGCATACCGTCCTGTTATTCAAATCTGACACTATGTACCTGGAGTTAGACAGGCCTATAGGTTAAGGGTTCAGTCCCACAAGAGTGCTCCCCACGTAAGAGGCCAACCACAAATGATGGGCCTTCAGGTTACCCCCAAATTTTGTCAAATGTGGTTATCAATCCAAGGTCCCCATGACCCTCTCTTCAGGTTTGGTGTTAATAACTTGCGACCGTGGTTCACAGAACTGAGGAAAAAAGTTTGTTTACTGATTACCAGTTTTTTAATAAAAGGGCACAAGTTAGAAAGAGCCAGATGGAGGAAATGCACAGGGCAAGGCATGGGGGAGGAGTGCGGAGCCCTCTCTGGACATACCTGGTGCTCCCAGAACCTCCCTGAGTTCACCTACTCTGAATTGCTCCAAACCCTGTCTTTTAGAGATTTTTATGGAAGTTTTCTCATGTAAGCAGGCTCAATTATTATCTCAAGCTCCAGCTCCTCTCCTCTCCCCTCCCCTGGAGGATGGGAGTGAGGCTGAAATTCCCAGTCTTCTAATCCCTGCAGCTTGACCTTTCCGGTGACCAGAGGCCACACAGGAACCCACAAAGAGTCACCGGATTAGAACAGAAGATGCTCCTATCACCCCAGGAAATTCCAAGGGATTTAGGAGCCCTGTGTCAGAAACCCAAATACTAGAACAAAAGATAACCCTGGCATCCCTATTGCTAGCAAAATTATAAGGGTTTCAGAAGCTCTTTGCCAGGAACTGGGGACAGAAACCAAATATATGTATTTTTTTTTTTTATGATGACTCAAATAGCTACTTACTGGATGAACCAGAAAGATGAGAAACATACTTGCATCTCACAGTGGTGGAGAGATTTTGAAAAAGATGCAACATTTCTGAGCTAAACTACACATTAAGTTGTTCTGCTTAATGTTCTGCTTAATGTCGGTTGTGTGCCAAAGCCTTCCTTGAACTTTTAGGTAAAGCCCCTGATGGAGTCATTTGAGGCCGAATAACTCACACTTGGGAGAATATATATCTGCAGAATAAACCTAGGACCAGACTAATCCTCAGTCTGCTTGTCAGGTGAATGTCTCAGGAGTGAAGGCGAGAGAAGCTTTCTGAAAAAGGCATGTGTTCTAATGCTTGGTGCAAAATAAACTATTAAGATAGACACAATAATTCACAAATAACTGCCAGATAAATGTTCAGGGAAGAAGCACTTTAGAGTAGAATTTCTACCAATATAAATACTTAAATTCATGGTCACAACTTTTCTAATCTCAAAGTGTTCTCGATCACTGCTGCCTGTCTAATTCTGTTGTTCTCTTTTGTATTTTAATACCAATACTTTTTATATTTTAAAATACAATGCTTTAGGTAGATTTAAAATATACCCTAACCATCATTTTCTAATCCGCCTTGAAATACATTGTTCAATATCAATCCTTTACTTGCTTAAATATAACAAATGAAACAAAAGACTTACCACTTCTCTGCAGTGCGAGACGACACACAGCTTAGCACTCTGTAGTGGTCTCTTTCCAATTAGGCAAAAAAAGAAGTTTCTATGGTGACCATCCTTATAGTCCCTCATTCTTCTTTTCTTCCTTGCCAATGCCTGATATACAATCACGTTATTCACGAGTACATATAAACCGCTAACATCTCTAGAATGTTCCTTCTTGAAATTATACTTTCTCCTATTGACTTTTTAAAAGTGACTATACCATTTTTCCGGAGTAATTAAAAAATATTAACTGAATACTTTTTTAGTTAATTTATATAGGGTTTTTCACAGTCAGGTTTCTTGTCAGCACCCATGGGCAGTTATAGATTTTCCCTAAAGAGAAAAAAATCTTTCCTAAAGAAAGAAGAATTCTAGAATTAACATATTTAGCAAAATTTTTAAAAGTCCATGAGATTTCTGTAAATCTGGAGAATTGGCATTCCTTGAGTTGATTCTCTAGTAGTTCCCAGAGATGTTTTAAGGCATTTCCTGGGGAAAAGTATTTTTGATTATTAAAAAAAAAAAAAAGTGGGGGGAGGGGGGAGGAATGATGAGTTAAACAAAGTAACCAGGTTGTCTCAGAGCCTTTTATGTGCTAAGTGTCTTATGAATATCTAAAGGGAATGTAGTCAAAGTCATCTTTTACACTTCTTAGTTCCATATTACCCACTTTTGCAGTATAGCCTTTTAAGGCGCCAGTGTATATCAAGACACACTTTGGACAGTGCTGTTCAGGGAATTCACAGAGTGTAGGGTTAATAGTCTATCTCTTCCAGCTCCTCTAAAGTTGCTTCTTCAAATGGCTGTTAAGAACTTTATATTTAAGTTCATCGTGTCAGTCTTCATTTCATATTATTTATAAGCATGATATCAATATTAAAATGAGATGGGATAAAAATCAAATAGTTTCGTAATGAGATAACATTTTATTTTAATTTTCACCATTTATATACAAACACAAGTTAATAAAACACATCACAAAGCAGTAAAACTTCATAGTTAATATTTATAGGTGCATAGTTTCATGCTCTTTTTTTAACTATTATATGTATTAACAAATTTCACAATACATCATTATTTTCAGACAGAAAGAATCATTAAAAGACACCTAAAAATCTTATAATATATGATAACAAATCGCAACTTCTCAACAACAGCAACAAAAAAATAGTGGAGATTTAGAAATAAGTGGCAGTCACTTAGGTGTTTTGAATTTGTTTTAACATTTTAGGTTTGAAGCCACAATATCCACAGCACACAAGGACCTGCTACCAGGTATTCGCTTCAGCGAGAGGGAAGCACCGGAATGGTGGGCGGGGCAGGTATGGATAGTTCAATCACTGCTGATGGAAGACTTTAAAACACACTGTAAAAACTTTGAGAAAATGTCATGACTGGGCACATTGGAACTGAGCACTTGTACAGGATGGAACGTCTGTCAGCAGATCTCAAGAAACTGGGAGCAAAGATATTTCTTAGGCTTCAGGTTCATAGTCTTGATACCCTTCCTAATATTAGGAAAATCAAAAAGACAGCATGCAGTGTTAGTATGAGTGGTCCGTCGTCAAGATTTACGGCAAATGAGATAGATGTGGCTTGCCGCTTTGAATAAAATGTATACTCGCAACAGTTCTGCAACTATTATGCTACAAACATAAGCTTATTTTTAATAGTTTTGTTTTACCTGTCAGAGAGAAAGTGAATTACGGTAGTAGTCAGAGTATCTAGGTTCTACTTCCAGATGGACCATTTAACAATCACATACCTAATTCCGTGGCACAAATTAGTTGGCCTATATGGCTCTCAGTTTCCTCAACTGTAAAATGTGAGAACAAAGTCAAGTGGCCTATTAAGCCTCCTCCAGGCTGAGATGCTCTAATTCTTAGAAGGAAATTAAGACATTTAAAGGTAAGGTACATTTTCTTTCCTTCCACTCTATTAACTGGAAATTTCATCTTCATTCATGGCTTTAATTATAATTTTTATTCCAAACCCCAACCCCCCCAACAATATCTGATAACATTCACAATAAATATATTAATTATTTTAACTAAAGGGGTCAGATTAGCCTGGGCAACAAAGCAATACCCTGTCTCAAAAAAAGAAAATTTTTTTTTTAGTGTGCATTTCCTACAGACAAGTATATTCTACATTCTCTTACATAATCACAATACAATCCTTAACACCAGTAAATTAACCTTGATACCATGCCATTCAAGTTTTTCCTGTTGTCCCATAAGGTCCTTTATGGCAAAAGTTTCCAGTTCAGCATCATGCATGATGTTTAATCAAATTTCAAGTCTCCTTCAATCTGGAACAGTTCCTTAGTCTTTCTTTTACTTTCATAACATTGACACTTCTATATATTATAAGCCAGTTATTTTGTAAAATGTTCCCTAATCTGAGTTCGTCTGATGTTTCTTCACTTTGTATTCTTTTCATTGCGTCCTATCAGGTGGTGCATGATTTCGTTGCTCCTATTACTTTGATGACTGAGAGAGTATCTGCCAGCCTTCTCTACCGTGAAGTTAATTCTTTTTGCTTTTGTAATTAACTAGTTTTTTCTATGAAGATATTTTTGAAAGTAAATAGCCCATTTTTGAAAGTAAATAACCCATTCCAGACTGGGCATGGTGGCTTCCTAATGAACCACTCTAATAATATCTGTAGTCTGCTTAAAAATAAACAAACATACCTTCAATAACCCAAGTTGCTTTCTTAGTAAAGTACAAACTGAAATCGTAAGGTCGTCCTAGTATTCTCCAGTTTGTCTTTGACCCATCTCTGGAACTTTAATCCACCACTATTCTCTTTGCTCCCTAAGCTTGAATCATAACAACTCACAGCTCCTCAGACATGCCCATATGCATACTCTCACATATATGCCTTTGCTTCTGATATGTCCTTCTGCTAGAACGTTCTCCCTTCATTCTGACCTACCCTATTTCCAACCCTCTCCCACCCAGATCAACACCACTTCCTCAATAAAACTCCTGATTGATCTAAACAGATTCTTTAAAATGTCATACTTTTTAGTACATCTTGTATATTTTTGTCCCTGTGATGCCTGGTATATAGAAGGCAGTAAATAATGTTTGTTAAAAGAATCATAATGAATAAATGAATTTCTATTTTTGTTTCATCAAACCTACTAGAGTGTAAAGTCCTTGTGTCCCGGTATTATCAATTACTCTTCTTTGTATTTTCTATAGTCTTTAGCACTGTGCCTTGCATAAAAAGAACCAACAATATTGGTAAAATTTTATTAGGCAAATAAATAATGGAGTCCTATACATAGGATTATTATCAATATGCCTTTAACAGTGCCATAAAAAATAATATATAACATAGTTGTAACATACTTGAACTCAATTTTTAATGAAATAATAATACATTTTCTTTCCTTGTGATATCTTTGTCTGGTTTTGATATCAGGTTAATATTGATCTCACAGAATTAGTTGGAAAATGCTCCCTCCTCTTTTAATTTTCTTAAGAGGAACTAATTGGTATTAATTCTAATTAATTGGTATCAATTCTTCAAATGTTTGATGAAATTCACCAGTAAAGCCAGGTGGGTTTTTTGATTGTGGGTAGGTTTTTGATTGCTAATTTAATCTCTTTACTGTGTTATAAATCCATTCGAATTTATTATTTCTTCTTGAGTCAGTTTTATTCATCTAAAAGTATTTTCTAATTTCCCTTTTGATATACTTTTTATTAAAGACTTTTTATTTTCAAACAAAATAAAATTAACAAATTATGCTGCTTAAAATGCTAGACTGAAATATACCAATTGTTGCAAACCATGCATTTGTCTTTCTACTCTGTAACTTTTGCAGATAACTTTTATTTGCTATGCAATCATCCCTCTGGAAATGTATGGCAATGCATAATTATCTTCTTTGACATTCGGTTGATTTCTGTAACTTTCCATTTTGGAATTTATTTCAGAATGTAAGGTTTCTAATAAAATAATTCTCTAATGCAGGAGTTTGTAAATTTTTTCTATAGTAAAGGGTCCGGTAGTGAATATTTTAAGTTGTGTGGACCACATATGGTCTCTGCCACACATCATCATCATTCTCCTCTTCCTTCTTCTTTCAAAACCTTTTATGAATGTATTATAAAAACCATTCTTGGCTTGCAAGTTGTCCACACAATACATATCGTGGGTTTGGCCAACTTGTGCATGTGGAGAGCAAATGCTTCTCAATAAGGACTAATGCAAGAGAAATTTGAAAGGGACAGAGTTTGGGTATTGTCTATTGGAAAGACCCAACTTGAACTCCTAAACTTTATTTTTGGAGCTTTATGTATATAAACTGTTACCTCGGAAGGCATTTCATAAGCCTCACTGTCGGGATCCATGGGCGTATCTTCCAGAATTCCTTCCTGCGGGGTGCCTTCTTCACTCTAAAGTGGAAAGCACAAAAAGAACATGATGAGGTACCATTTTTCACTTTTTAAAATCACCAACCTATTTTGGAAAAATCTTATATAAATATAGATAGGAATGTAAAAATGGCACAACAATATTATTGCTGGCATTCTAAACCACACAATGCCTTTTGGAAAACATTGTGGCAACACGGGTTACTAATATTGAGAGCGTACAAAGTTTTTGCCCAAGTAATTCACTATCCAGGAAATAATCCACAGCTGTAGTCCAAAGATATTTTTCACAAGATCAATGATAGCAGCAAAACAATTAACAAAATGTTCAATAGATGATAAAGAGTTAAAAAGATTATCATTCGACTACTCTAGATTACTATAAAAGCATGTATTACTATGACATGACAATCAGTGACAACATGAGAACTTATTTATGGTATAATAAATAGGATATAAAGTGTTGTAGATACGGTGGACACAACCTATGTAGAATTCAGATGCAAAGGTAAACACACTGGAAGAAAACACAACAAAATATGAAAATCATTTTGCTGGGTAGTTATGTATGTTACTTTTGCTTTTTTCTAGATTTTTAACTTACCTAACCATTTACAATGTAAAAGCATACATATTTTATCAATTATTTTCAAATGACAGCAAAGAAACAAATTCTTGTCTAAAATTTGAAGACTGAGACTATATATATTGGAGAAAGAAAAGCAAATATATGGCCAGATAATTTTTCTTAGGTATCTCTTCTTAGAAATTCAGTACAACAGGCTGGGCATGGTGGCTCATGCCTGTAATCCTAGCACTCTGGGAGGCCGAGGCGGGCAGATCTTTTGAGTTTAGGAGTTCAAGACCAGCCTGAGCAAGAGTGAGATCCCGTCTCTACTAAAAATAGAAAAAATTAGCCAGTCAACTAAAAATATATAGAAAAATTAGCCGGGCATGGTGGCACATGCCTGTAGTCCCAGCTACTCAGGAGGCTGAGGCAGAAGGATCGCTTGAGCTCAGGAGTTTGAGGTTGCTGTGAGCTAGGATGACGCCACGGCACTCTAGCCCTAGCAAAAGAGTGAGACTCTGTCCACACACACACAGATTAAAGCAGACCACTGATCATCTCTGGTGCAACCTCCTGACATCATCTTGAATCTCTTAATTAAAAAGTGCAGCTGTAGCATATGATTTGTATCAGAAATTTTTTATGTTGCAACAAGCAAAACCTAGCAGCAAGGCTGAGTGAAGATGCATCTCCTGGGTCATATACTGAGTTTCCTTATTGGCAAATGGACTTACTCTCCCTCAGCTATGTTATACGCCTACTCACATTGTGTCTCAGCAAATTTACAAATTAGGATGTCATCAACCATCTGGGTCACTTGGGAATAGTCAAATTGGTGAATACTGTAAGTCACAGAGTAAACACATGAAACACATTATACATTGTTCATACCTACAGGGAACCTTTTCAGATTAAGAATGCAAATCTAGATTAATTAAATGACATTTCTAGAGAATCCAGTCTTGCATAGAAATAATATGTATTTAGAAGCCATTCACACTCTATTTTGGATCATCTTGGCAATCTCTTTGAAAGGAAAGAAAGATAAAGGGAACAGATGAAATAAAAACTAGTTTATTTTACTGTTTTTAAAGGTTTCGGAGTGGAGGAGAGAGTAAAGCTATTATGCTACATTAAATATATTTGTGATTATTTTTGGATGCTATTTATTAGTGTTATCCCTGAATCCAGTTTTAAATACATTCAACCATATATTAAAAAAATAATTGGTGTATAAATCAGAAATCAGTGTAAAATCATTAAGAAGAAATTTCATTATCTAGCAAAGAGGTAGTATGCGATCTTAAATCTTCATCCTCCTTGGCAAACATAACAGGCAGTACAGTGCCTGCTGTATTCATGATAGCACCATGTAATTAGCTGACTCACCTAATAAGACTTCACAGCACAGCAACGATTGCCAGCTTTTTCCCCTGTTACTTGGATATAGACCTGGTTGCAAATACTAATACACAACAGGAAATCTGCGAATAAACTATTTTCACCTTTCATATCTAAGAATTGATCCTCTTCTTATATTAGTGAAAAAATATTATTATGTATCTTTACGTCGATATTTAAATTTGTTATTTTAAGCTTGCACGGAATGCATTCTTGAAGATCAGCCTCTTTGGTAGTGAATGAATAAGACGTCACCAAAGCGCAAGTGGATTAAGCTGAGAAAGGCCTGCTCTTGTGTTGAGCTCAGAATCAACGAGTCATTTCATCTTTGCAAACGTATTGATATTTGGAGGCTAGTCTTAAAGTTAGCAACTGAGTAAGGAATCAGCTGGGAGAATAGGCTTTGACAAAGTATGAGATAAGGAGTCTGCTTCTTTATTTTAGAGAAACCTAGAGAATGCTTAGAAAAGAGGAAATACGCTGAGAAGATCTTAGTGAACCAAGGCTTTCAAAAATAGATGGAAACTGGTCTTAATAGCTGACTGGGAGAAAGTACTTCAGGCAAAACAAATTGCTCATATACAAAAGGGTGGATAGGACTTACTGAGAGTGAAGGCAATAGCTTCAAGATCAGTGGATATAAAATCCAGAAGAATCTTAAAGAGTAAGAATGTGTCTTCATTCTCAAAGAGATTAAAGGCTAGGAAAGGCTTTAAGAAAGCCAGAGTAGAAACACAGTACAGGAAGGTGCATGGAATATCTTAGGTCCCAGGAGTCTCCACGCTCATGGAAACAGATGCCAAGGGAAGTTTGAGGAGCCCTCCAGATCTAGAAGGAAAACTCTGCAAATGAACCTCAGCCTTCAAGTTGGAATATCTTTGTTTAGCATCTACCCCAGATAGAGGACGCCGCAGAAACAATGCCCCACAGACCCAAGTAGCCAATTTCAAAAGGGGTTGCAATTACTTTTTCCTGTAAATTCTCTTTTTGTTAAGTTCTGTCAAACAGGTTGCGATCGCTAGAAAAAGTTTGGTTACTTAGAAAAAGTTTCCTCTGAAAACCTCTGTCTATCCATGCCTCAACAGATGGGCTAGGTGTTTTCCTAAAAGGTCCTTCAAATGACATATTTAAATGCTTAATTTTCCATCTGACTCTGACATGAATTAACAGTAATAGTTAACGTTTATTTAGTGCTTACTCTAATTGGTACTATTCCAAGATTTTACATGTATTATTTGATCTTAAAAAACAACCCTATGAAGAAGTTACTAGTATTATCTCCATTTTATCAATGAATGTACAGAGATAGGAAAGCTGGCGCCAATAGGCCACACTCTTAACTATTAAGCAAAATCATTTCTTCTTGAAAAAAAAAATCTTCTTACTAAAACATTAAGCTGGGCTACTTAAGGTAAAATTAAGTTCCCAAATACTAATCCTCTCAAAATGCTATATAAAATATTTTATGATGAAACGTCTGAACTATCTCTAGTACTATTTAGAGTTTGTCACTATTTTTATCAGAAAAAAAATAGGAGGCTAAAGGAATTGTTGAGAGGGGTGTGTGCGTGCACATGTGTGTGTGATATTTTTGCAAGGGCAAAAACCAGACATACAGATATATATATATATATATATGTATATATATATGTAGTATATATACATGCACTATGCATATATATACACACACTACATGATTATTAAATCTGCAAACACTAAGTTGATCAACTTTTTGTTACAGGGAAAAACAGCTTATTATGAATTCAATGCATAGCATTTTCTGGTTAATTTAGCCCTTTCATTAGAGTGTGTTCTAACAGAATAAAGACAATAAAGTTGTCGGAAATAAATTGTTCATTTTGTTCCCTAAATATATGATCCTAGAATTTTTTTTAGATTGGTTTGAAATATCACTCAAGTTTCCTACTTTACTCCTTTTGACCAACCAATAAATCTTTTGACGGGTTCAGAGGCCTTATCTCTTTCAGCCATACACTAGAGATGCCGGTCCCTCCCAAGACCCTGGAACAAGTTCATTTTGATTATCACAATAAAACATAACGATCCATTAAGTCCATGGGGTAGATGTTTATTTGTTTATAACCTTGCCTTATTCCATAAAGAATTTAAAGAGGAATAAAAGATTATTTCCTCATCACAACAAATGAATATCCTTTGCTTTGTCTAATGTCTTTTCTCTTTCTTGAATTAGAAACTAAACGTTTATTTGTGTTCTTTTAATTACTTTTAAAGCATCTATTCCCTTATTTCTGGATTACATTATTGAACTCTCAATAAATCAATACACAGTTCTGTGTTTAATTTTTTTTTAACAATTCTCCCTTCTTTAATTTGATTCATTTATATCTTCCTTTGGGGTATACTGAGTAAGAACTCTTGATTTATGTGTCAGAGGATGAACAAACAACACCACACAGATTATTCTGTGTTTACATGCTGCAACTATCTCTATAGTTGCAAGGTATAGATGGGATATATGCAAGCATGCTCGTGCTGGTGTGTGTCTGTGTTGGGAAATATACACTGAGAAAATATACATTGTGACGATTCCTAATTCTATCACTTCATTAAGGAACTGAAACTCTGTTCATATAATCAATCTAAATACTTTGTACCCTAGTCCCCTCCCTCCAACAATTGCATACAGTGTACTAGTTGTTGTTTGGAAACTCAGGAGAAGATATACTTTTAAAAGCATGGGATTTGGGGGCAGACTGACCTAGTGGCAGATGGTACCCGTGAGCTCTTGAGCCATGTAGATGTCGCAACTGGAAAATGGTGATAATGAAACCTTTTTTCAGAGTGTTATCATGTTAAATGAGATGCTATATTAATACACAATGTAACTTATAAGGACCATTGCACAGTTGTAACACCAAATATTTACTGAGCATCTACTATGTGGTAGATTGTTTTAAGCACTATTTTTTAAAGTATCCCAATAAATGCATATCAAACATTATCTCAATAAAGATTCCATCATTGTTATATTTCATCAGATTGCTAATTCTATTTGTGAAACAAAATTTTTCTTGGAAAGGATGGAAACAAATAACTTCATTATTTCAAAAAATGGAAACTTTTGCCTTATTTCATTGACTCTCTGCATTTGAGTCTACAATGAACCTCAGTGTTTTGCCTTTCTCAAGCTCTGCAAGATTCTCCTCTTTGTTCATTTTCTCTCAGCTGCACAGGAATACAGCTAAAAACCTGAGTAACGGACAATAGGCCTGCAGCATCCTAAGTACATCCTAGCGACATAGATTAGAAGCAAATGCTACAGAGCCTTAAGAGCAAATGCTACGAGAACATTGTGTTAATCACTCTTAACAAAGGCTTATAAGCAGAAGCAGAGAGCTAGTGATACATTTATACCACAAGGAGAATGAGAAATACTCAAAGCACCAGTACGTGAAGATGAATACGCTTTCATTGATATTTATAATGTTGATAAGAAGCATCTCTTACCCTTGCAATAATTTCTTCTTTTAACTGAAGCAAAACGAGATACGCAGTATGTTAAAAGCCATGGCCTTTCCTTCGTAGTCTCTTGGCTCAACCTCACATAAGGGTCAGTACAGTACCCGTGAAACGTTAAACTGCTATATCAGGCAGTTATAATCTTGATATAGGAAGCACAACACAGGGAAAAATATAGAATACTGAGATCTTAGAAATGTCAACTGCCAATAATGTCATGTTAGTATTTATGACAATATGTCACAATAACTGGGAGCATTGTGACTTGTTAAAAACATGCAATACATTTGTGTTTAAAGGGCTCTCAAATTTTGGCAGGAAAATTTAGAATTCAAATTGTTCTGTACTAAAAATTGACCTAGTAGTTATGGTTTTTGTGACATCATTATTAATTAATAAGCGACGTATTTTAAAATGAGATGAAAAAATTGAAATTTGATCTTTGAGATTAAAAACAATTTGATACAATTTATCTTTATTTTTTTTAACAAATATTGCATTTGTTTTGTACCCTTTTTCTCTAGAAACTTTTTTTGTTTTGCTTACCCGCTATGTTTAGATTCCTCCTACTTTTGTTTAATTTGGTATTTCTGAATTTTAAGTCTAGGGAATGATTTAATCATCACTAGCCCTAACTTTTCCAGTGCTAGTATTTTTTTTTTTTGAGCTGTCGCTTTCCTATTCCATTTATCACATCTCAAAAAATAATTTGTCGCGGAATACCCATTTGTCCCATCTCTATGGAAATGAAGACATAGGCAGTACAAAGATGATTTTATTAGAAAGTCCACTAGAGCGGAAGAGCCAGTGCATACAATTTACTTTCCTTGTAGACTCAGCAACTTTCACCTGGAAAAGAGTCTCTGCCTCTGTTGAGTTTTCCTAGGCAAATAAAATATTTGAAAGCCACTCATGTTCCAAACAGCAACAACAACAAAGAACCCAGCCAGGTTATAGAACTGCATTGGTGTTCTTGTGTGCTTATGCCCAGAAAATAAGCAAGTTGCAACTTCTCTATGATTAAATGTCATGACAGTGTAACAGTTCCTGCCCAGATTTGACAATCTAATCATTGAAACCTTTGTATCATCATCCCATTATTAAGTATAAAAAATATTTCTTCGAAAGAAATTTTTAAAAAATCTCTGTTGTAAATGAATATCAGCGGTTCTTGTCCATCATTCTTTCTCCCCCAGGGACAGGAGACTTAGGAACATCAAAGGGTTCCTTGGAACAAGTGTGAAAACCACAGCAATGAACTAAATAAATGTCTCCATCAAAAGAAAGATATAAGCATATTACATCAAAAAAAGCCAGCACGATATAATGGATTATCATTGATTAAGAAACTTGAGGCCACTTTCGTGCCCCATGGATAAATCTTTATAATTTGACCAGAGTATCTAATGTCCCCTGACCTCTTCTGCGTACCTGTAAAATGAGGACTTTCAAAACACATATTCCCAGATGTTACAAAATAAGTATTCAGTGAACATCCAGATGGGAAAGCTTAGAGCTTCGGTTTTATTTTCTTCATGGCCTAGCACAATATATAATTGAATGAGCTAATCAGTTAATGAAACAGATTGACATGGCTTAGTTTTAATCATATTGAAAACAGAAATCACTTCCATGGAATACTTAAAGATGAAACTGGACACATTATCACTTCTAAATCTCTCAGTAGGTGATGCCCCAATTTCACTGTTAGCTCCTCAGCCTTGGATGTTAAGCACACACTTTCCTCTGGCCCCCTCTTTAAACGTCACAGCTATTTCTGGCAGGTAGATGACTGCTCTGGTTAGTGTGAACACACACCACCTTGGAGCAAAAGGCACCTGAGAGAAAAAGGAAGCCAACACCAGAAAAACAACTCGGAAAAAAAGACTACAAAGTGCTGAAAATACAGCAGATACACATCTGTCTACTCGGAATCTAATGTATGTCCATCATTAAAGGAATATAAGATGTTTAGAAAATACAGTGTCGCCCATGACTGTACTTAATACTGTGGCCATCTGATACAAAGCAAAGTGTTCTTGTTCTCATGAAGGACAATTTAGAATTGAGAGCTCAATCTCTAAGGAGGGTTTTTATACTCTGTCTTGAAGCACACCGAGGAGATTGAGTTTACCATTTTTAGAAAGCACTGTCATTATTCAAGTGAGGGAGAGGGCTGATGGAAGATATGTAGCAGACTTAGAAAGATCAAGAGGGCAAGCTGGCTTTTGATGGAAACGAAACATTTTTATGCAGTTTCCAAATCACTAAACTTATAAAAGTCCGGAGATTTACCTGAAGGCTAAAGCCTTTATTTTTTTTATCGTAATGGAGGAAAAACTGGATATTATTTGTGAAGTAAGTAAAAAGGAGATTTTGCTCTTGGGTGATTTTAATATTCACGAATATAGTGGCTCAACAGATTTTCTCCAATCGTTTTCACTGCAAGAAGACCACAAATTAATAATCATCTTTACAAATGGATTTACGGATATTACTGTCTGATTTTTTCTTTGCCAACAGCAAATGCTTCTTTTTTTGAACATGTTTTATTATTTTAGTTCACATTTCTCTATTCATTTCTACCTGAGCATGTCTTCATTTTTTATTCGTTTTTTTTATTCTTACTATAGAATTTTAAAAAGCTGGTTTATCATATTGAAATCCTCCCACCATAAATTCAGTAATATTTTGAGTTCCAGGGTTCCATCGACACTAGGCTGACTTTGTCAAGCATAAACACTGACACGAAAGGAAAGATTTTAAAAATAAAAAGCCTGAATCAAAATGAGAGGTCAAATTTTGCAGGGTGTTTTTTGTCTTGAAAATTTTCCTGCTGTAATTATCTGAAGCCCTTGGTTAGGTAATTATTGAGGGACTCTTTCAATTGTCCCTTTTCTCTACATAGATCACCACATTAATTAAGAGAGCCTCACTAGGGAAAGGTTGCTGTTCTGTATCTTTAAGTATTTTTAGTCCTTTACTTTCAAAAGAGAAAAAAAAACGCATTAAGAAAAAGATTGCTTTTCAGCTGAATTTCCTGATATGAAGATATTCTCAAAAAAAAAACAAAAAGAAAGAAAGAAAGAAAGAAAGAAAAGAAACCCTCTGGAATGTGTCTTAACAATCTTATTTCTGCACATTTTTAAAAGGAGGTCATTATGAAATTTTCACACATTTTATGACCTGTAATGTACTTTTCTAATCTGATTATATTTGAGCTAATAAAGAAATATGAATCAGGTGTTTGCTGTGATCAAGGTGCTAAAGTTATATTTATACTGTTTCACAACTGTAAGGTGTCAAAGCTTACTGAGATAGGAAGTAAACTGATAATTGATTAGCCAGGGAGCAGCACGAATCTACCCAGAGGTGGCCTTCTCAGGTCAAGGTAGTGATGAGAGACAATAGGGCTGCCGGCTGAAGAAATGCCTATTAAACTGTATCGAACCCTAAACTTTGGAGGATGTGCAATTACATTGTGCCGTGTTAAGATAAAAATACAAACAAAAGCAACTAAACTGAGTGATAAGAACAGATTCAGTTTCCTTACCATTTTCCTTAATTACCTTTTTGGGCTTTACATGTCCACTAGAAGAAAAGGGACCCAAGAGGAGTAACCTATGAATAAAAGCATTCTTCATCACCCTATGCTTAGATCCTAGAAGACGTATGCACTTGGTAAGCACCAAGCAAATATTCGGTGAATGACTGCACCTTTTCTATGAATTCTTCATTGATTATCTTCCAACGGAGCTATCTGCTCTTTCCGAAGTGCCCTCGTTTCCTGAGCGCTCCCTTAAATGCCCTCCTCATGGATCTAGTTCAGTACAAACTGCCATGTCTTGAGATTATTGGTGTAGGTGAGTGTCTTTTACCAGGTTGGGAGAACCTAAGAGCAAGGACGACATCACATACATTTTTACCTTCTTTGCCCAGTGCCTAACAAATAAGGCCAAGTAAAAAATGGGGGAAAAAAGAATGAATAAATGTTTACAAGACAACAGAGGAGAAAACAGAAAATGAAGAGTTACTGAAAAAACGAACTCAATTCAGTTGTTTTTAAAAATCCCTCAGTGATTTATAGCTGATACTGTTGCCCCAAGAAGATATCATAAGTTGTTGTCTAATAGGCAACAATGTATATTGTTTGATATTAAATTCTTACACCACATTTCAAGTTTTTAAAAAAATTATCTAGCTTTTCTGTATATATAGTGGCAGAGCATTAAGAACAACTCGCAGGGGTATCACCTGAAGTGTATATTATAAACGTAAATGCCTAGCTATTTATTATAAATGCAAAAGGGGCTCTCAAATTCCATTACTGATGGCCCCATCTTCTATTTCTGGTGTTACCAGTGGGACTCTCCCGGCAGGTTAGGAATCTGGATAAAGGAAGGAATGTCTAAAACTTATAGTACTTCATTTTGAAAAGCAGTCTTTCGGAATTGCAAAAAAATGAATGAATATAGACAATGTTTAAATGGAAAGTATCTTGATAATTGTCACTAATATTTTTTAAAGATTTACTACTTGTTAGATACTCATGAGGGGCTTTACCATAACCTTAGGAGAGAGGTACTAGGATTATCTCGGTTTGTAGGAAATGGAACCAGGAAGCTTGGCTCCACGAGCTATGTTCTGAACTACCAGGCCGGACCGCATCTCGAACGCTCCTGTACGTACATGAGCAGGTGCTTGGGCATACGTGCAAATCACAGTTTATTTTGAAACCACACGTTTACATTAATGGCTGGAATTTCGGATAAACGAGAAAATATCTGTACCTTCTAAACCATTAGTAGTTTATTGGAATTCATCCCCAATCTGTATCTCTGTGTATTTCAGCAGTACATTTAAAATATAACAGCCAGATGGGAACTTTTATAACTGTATGATTTGAACACAAGTACAAGAAATATTCAAGTTCACACAAGAAGAAAAAACACTTTCTGTAGATAACATTTACTTATTTACTCAGAAGCCTTTAGTTCCCCCTGGATTTGGCCTTAAATCTTGCTACATTTCCCAAAAACTAGTATCTTCTAGCTGACTTCTATTAAAGATTCAGAAAAAGAAAAAAGATTAAATACAACTGCAAGAGATTATTACAATACTGTCTATTCTCCCATTCTCTCTCTCTCTCTCTCTCTCTCTCTAGAGCATACCACTTCCTACAAAATCGGTTAAAAACAGCCTAACTCCCAGCAAGTGTTGTTCAGTTAAAAATATACATGTACACAAATGTATGGGTAAACACATTTATATCAGACATACGTATATATATTTTCTTTCTCGCATATGACTAGAATGCTTTCTTGGAGATGGTTTGGGGGCCTGTGTGATGTCTCTATTGTTACCAATTAAAAACTAAGCATTCTTCCTCATGACAAAAATTATTAAAATTATTAAAAATTATTAAAAACTTGGAAATAAAGAGAACAACTAAATGTCCTTTAAGTGTTATTTTTTAGGGGCTCACTCAATGCGAATTAAATTATCTAAGAGGAAAAAAATCTGTGTTTGACTTCGCTACTATTTGATTAGAGATCCAACACCTGAAATTATATGTTAACTTGTGGATTTCTGTTCAGTAGAAAACATAACTCCAAAGGTTACAGCTACTGTCAGGCAAAATATTAACCAGATCTGAATCTATTAGCCACTTCATTTCAGGACTGGACTCATCGTTTCTATACATTTTTATTTCTCAGATTTTCCTTTAAACAAATCTTACCAGCTTCCTAGTTCCAGTGTTAATTAATTAGTTGACTAAAATCTTTGACAGGTGTTCATTTTATTTTTGTATAGAAGTCATTTTACACTTTTGAAAACTATACTTTAGCACACTGCTAAGATCAATTGCCTAGTTCAACTGAAGCATTGCTGAATTAGTTTTTCCTCTTTTAGTTTTAAAATTCTATACAATTTTAAATTATTTAAAAGTTCAGAAAATGTTTTAGCCTCATATTTACAGACTTTCTAAGTCGTATAATCTGTTACCTAAATTGCATAAATAATCTCCCATGAAAATTTCCATAAACAATGGTAAATACATAAAAAAGGTAGAAAACTGTGTTTCAGATCTCCAAGCCACACTCAATATAATGAATCCCTATTATAGGAGTTCAATGAAAAGATTAGGTAGATTTTTTTAAAAAATACATATTCCGTGGGGTGATGCTCTAAGTTACTTATATAAATTATATTGTGTCTTTCATTTCTTTCTATTGGCAACGCATTACATATTTTGGTGATTTTAGAGAAAGTATGCAACTTATTCCAAACACTTTTTCTGAAGAGTATAGTAAGAGTGCTAAAACAAGAACAAGGACAATGCCTACCCATCCAATCAAGTGGCCTTGGAAGGAAAAAGCCAAAGGATCTAAAGCAATGAAGGAGTCCGACCACTGGGAAAGCTCTGGGGAAGTAGCTGCTCCATTTTCTTGTTCAGAAGCTTTTCATATACAGTATCTGTCTGCTCTCCTGCAGAGATGAAGTTAGCTCCCTAGACAACGATCACTTTTCCCCAAGTCCCATCCCTCCGCTCGACATATAAACCCAAAGAGATTAATTAACACTTGATCCAGGAAGAAACACAGACAAAAACATCCGACATTGGAATATTCCTTTGTGAATAAATATAAAACTTATAAAGAGGGAAGAGGTGTTTTGAGAGAGGAAAATATCATTGGACTTTACTGCTTAAAGCCAAAAAAAAATTGTTATATGTGGTAAAGGTAAAACAATGTAATTTTGTACTGTCTGGTGCATTTTTAGTGATGATCTGTTATCCTAAGAGGCTTACCTAAAATGATCAAAATTGTACCTAAGACACCTACTATTATGGCAAGCTCTGAGGATCTAAGAACCTTCAAGAAATAGTTGTGATGCTACAAGCAGACACATACTTAGTAAGGCACAAATAGATGGGATTCTTTTTAACTGTAGCATAAATCATTTTATATAAAGTAGTTATTTTTGTAATTTTAGTAATTTTATATAACATAGTGATAAAATACAGTCAGATTTAAGATTTCTCTATTCTGAGATAGACATTTCATAATTTAAATTCAAGACCCCTTGTTTTTTTAAAAAGAATCTATGAAATCGAATGCACATAAGAACTTGGCTGAATCTGAGCTCATTTTGATAAGAAGATTCCACATTTGCTTTTGAGTGATGACTTGGAAGCTGTCAAGACCTACCAGTTACAATCTTTCTATTTATAGCATTACTTGAAAGTGTTTCACAGACATCATCTAACAATTTCTTCTCATAGCATTCTAGGAAGAGAAAAATGTGCACATATTTAACTCAATAGGTATAGAGATGTTTCCCATTAGTAAGTTGCAACCGTGCAATAAATGCCATGCTTAGAAATGTTCCCCAATAAACTTCAATAATCATAAACTCATGCATACTGAAATTTATATTAAAACTTAAAATAATAAAATATTTTTGCTTCATTAGATGGATATATATGTATGTATTTTGAGACCAAAACCATTGGCACACTTCCTTTGTTGTTCTTCTTTTTCGTCTTTTTTTTTTTGTTGTTTGTTTCTGGCACATTTTGGGTTATAAATCAGAAATGACATGAAAAAAACAATGTTAATCCTCTTTCTGTAAAACCCAATGGTTTCCTATAAATCTATTCATAAAATCCAAACTTCTTACTATGGCTTATAAGATCTAGAATAGTCTGTCCTTTCTCCAGCCTTCATCTCTTCTCATACTCACTATATTCTGGCTACTCAGGCATCTTTTATGCTATGAAAAACACCAGATTCACTCATCCTCAAAGCCTTCACATGCTCTGCCTTGGATACTTCCAGCCTACATTCTACTAAGCCCACACCCGAACATTCTCTCTCTCATCACCTGGTTGGACCCTTCTTGCCCTCCTGATTTCAATTTAAATGTGACTTTCCTGTATAAACTTTCCCTAAGCTGGGTTGTCTGACTGAATGCAAATGTCTAATGGGTTTTCCTTTTATTACTTTCTCTCTACGCTTCTATTTACGATGCTTTGCTTGGGAAAAAAATGGGAGAGGGCAGTGTATGGAGCATGGAATTCACGGTGTGGAAGTCCAAGAGGGGAATGGCATCTACTCCCCGGTCTGGCTCTTGGGATCAGACCTAACATCCGCATAGAGAGAAAGAGAGGGAGCACTTCAGTAACTGCTGATGCTGTTGGTTAGATTGCGGTAATTGGAATATTTAGGGCACAAGACACAAGGTCACTGGCAAGGGTGGCAGTGGCCTGATGCTTCCCTTCGTAACTTGAAGACAGCAGTTTTCAGAAAGGAAAGTCAAGCAGATAAAAGTGAGCAGATTTGTTCTTGAGCACGTTGAGATGCCCTTGGAGACGCCAATAAATCACTGGGGAGACTGTGAGAGAGACGTAGGCCCTGCAGATGGAGTCTGCAATGGAGGGAAATCATGTTTATCCTCAGGGCGTCAGGTCTGAAGATACCCGGGTTAAGTAAGTAATCCCTGGGACAGTAACAGTCAGCAATTACTAGCAGTTACAGATGCATCTCTGTACCAAAACAGACAACAGCATCCAGGAATTATCCAAAGCCACACATCAACCTCAACGTCTTGTCGTGCACATACGTAGTGCTTTTCCCTTTCCTCCTAGCTATTTAATGGATACAGGCAAACTGTCGAACAGACAAACAAAGAAGTAAGAATAAACGTTGCTCCCAAATTTAAGGTGAATCATTAGTCAGACTTGGTATCGTCAGGGAATTTAGTCTGTTTTCTAACTAGCTTTATTTTAGCACAGCCATAAATCTGGCTGTAATTGTCTTTAACTCCAATGACTCATACATTTGAGCATTTCAGTTAACTCTCGACCGTGAAGAATTGCAGCTGATTTGACAATATGAATATGCTCTCGCTCACATACATATGATCGTATGAAGCTGTCAGTACATCTGGTTTTGTTCTTGGGAGGTTGACGGACTATCATGAATCATTTTCTATCTTTTTCAGTCCCTTGTGGGTCCAATAAGATGCATTTGAGAGGCAGGTAGAGTTTGCGGTCAGTAACTAGATTTTTTTCTGAATACCAAACAAATGAGCATGTATGGCAACTGAAGAGAGCATGAACTTTTCTTTTTTCTCTTTACAGATTTACCTACTTGAAACATCATCTTAGTCAATGAAGAAACTATATATGTTCTATAACTGATAATAAAGATCATTATTAACCAAGATATAACAGACAAAATTACTGTTTTAATCACAAGGATTACTATTTAAAATAGGTGAACGTTTACTTTTTAATCTAGAAACAAGTTAAAGCAAATAATAATTTATATTTAAATCACATTTGACATTTTTTTGTAACGAATAGTAAATGGTTTCAAACTTTAAATATGTATTTGATATCTCTTGGGTATTCCCGAACATGATCAAGATTTCATTTCTCCTGGTATTTTTATTCACTCACAGAGTCAAAATATCAAGGCTTTATAAGGTTTCATCAAGTGCTAATTTAGCATTTAAGTTTTTATAATTAATTTTTAAAGGAGATAATAATGAGAGTCATCATCTGTGGATAGCTCCATTTGCAGATTCCAACAAAACCATTAATACATTCATGGCACTTAGACTGAATCAGACTGGTCCTACGTCCTCTCTCGTGTGTGGCCATATTGGGTAGGAGTGGGACGTTTAGAATAATAAGGTCCAGTCATCTATTCAGACTCCAGTTGGAGCTCAGGCAACTTCAATTTGTGGTTATGATGATAAATTTCAAAAGTGATGCACTATTTGTAGAACCATGTTAAAAATTATGCAGTGAAACTAAAAAGCCACTTATTTTTGAAAATAAAAAGGCACCAATATACAAATACAAAAGAGATTAATTAGAAGATTTGGAATACTTACTTCAAATATAAGTATCTTAAAATGCAAATATAAAATAATAGAATATATTTGTTAATATTATATTTTCATTTCATCAGTTCTACTAAGGAAAATATATGAATTTTTTGTATACAAAAAAGAAACTCCATAAAGCATACTCTATGTGACCACTAAGAATTTTTATGATTATTAGCATGGAAAAATTGTGAATATAATGCATTTTAAATAATTTAAAATTATTCAATATTTTAAATAAATATTGGAATCTTATTTAGTCAATATTAATAATCTCAATTTTCAAATTAACATATGATCCAAAAACATACAATGTTACTTGTCCTGGAAGTATCAAGTTTAAAAGAATTCAAGCTTAAACATTCTTCTAAATGTTTCATGAGACTTAAGATAAAATATAGTCCTTCAGAACTCCTGACAAAGAAGGACAATGAGAAGCAAAGATTTTTACGGAGTTCAGGGGAAGTTGAAAAGCCTTTGTTATATATTCCTTAGACGTCTAAACAGTAAATGGATAGACAGCTTTCTAGGGAGGCTGCAGAAGTGCTAAAGTTAAATATTTGGACAGAAATATGGGATGCAGAGTTAGTTACCCTTTTTAAAATTTAATATTTGCAAATAAAAATTAAAAGCAATTATATATTTTTTAATTACTCAGCTCTAAATGAATATTATCAGAAACTGAGACTTATAAGAATAACGCATTTAAAAGCCCTAGATGACATACAATACAAAAACAAGGATATTTACAAATGATGCATTTATTTTAAGTGTAGTTGTCCAGGATTTTCAATACCCTTTCCATTTTTGACCTGTTTTATGTTGACATTCGGCTAATGGGTGAGCAAAAAATTCAGTGGAATAATTGGAAAAAACAATTAAATGAATCATTATCTGATAACCTAAACAATAGTAATGTGAGATAGGTATTTCAGGCATTATTTGGACTTATAAAATGTCTAGTGATCTAATAATAGACATAATGGTTTATTCGCTAATTGCTGTCATCCTTAGAGGCTATTAACAATTCAAAGTAGTGAATTACACCCAAATAAAGAGTGATTTTGTATAGGTTCCTATTGCTAGTCATTTATTCTTCAAATATCTTTTAGGTACCACTTACAAAGATGACTAAAAATATAAAATCTGTGTATATAGTAGAGAGAGCCAGGTAGTCAGTCATTGAATAGAATAAAGTGTAAAGTGCCAAGAAAAGATTTTTATCTAATGCAATCTGAATTGGACAACATATTTCTTTGTTGAAACGATTTCTATTTCTAGTCCTTAAAAAGTCACATACATTTACGCTGGTGGTTTGGTTTATTACTTCTCTTCAGCCCTTGTCTTAAGCACAAGTATACACACTTGCACCAATATCTCTGCATAAGACATTTGTGATGGGATGAGAAAGTTTAAAGTATAGATGTTTATTTCGGAGATGCTGAAAACGGTTTATAAAAATTCTATGACTATAAGGAGTTCATACAGAATGCAATTTACCAGGAAGGAACAATGTCATCTTTACATAAAAATAATATGTGCGTGAGTGTTTTGAAAGGTTGGAATTCACTGTTTTGTGTTATTTTTTAAGATGTGCTTGACTCACTACTGATGGCTTTGGCTTGATATAGCCTTTAAAACAATGCCTATGTATAAGTGCAGCGGATCCTGACATGTACTTTGTTGGAGCTGACCGTGGTACTCCTGTACTCAAAACGTTTATGGAGGGAATGGAAGATTTGAAATTGAGGCATTCAGGGGTTGCTGTGATAGTTATTCTAAACAGTTGAGTTCAAAATTAATTTGTCATTTCTGTTATCAAATGTTATAAAACACGAGGTTAAAAATAAATGTTAGGTAATTTACAAACTACAATAAAACTTATTCCAGAAAACCGCTAATTTCCTAATAGATGCACTGTTTTCAGTGTCTCTAAAACTGTCACCTCTGCCAATGTGACTAACAGATGATGATCAAGTGGTCTGTATGACATTATGAATTATACAGAAAGGAATTGAAGTCTTTCTTTCATCTCCTAAGCTGTTTGGGAAGAAGGTGTATGTATGTATAATGCGGAGCAAGAGGAGATTAACTTGTAAGCCATTATCTGATGCAAAAACAGACATTTACTAAGTCATCTATGAAGAGATGGTTCGATAATAGCTGAGCATCCGTATAAATCTTCAGGGACCCGGATTCTCTCAAGTGTGACAGAAACACTCATCTCAACTGCCGGCACTCCTATTTAAAAAGACCACATTTGGCAAGTGGCAAACGGTGTTTTGAGCTCTGCTTGGCGACAGGTTTGTTTTCTATTTGATTAACCTTATCTGTTATCTGAAGATGACAAAATGACGTTCAATTAAAACCCCTTTTAAATTTTGTCTACTTGAGCTCCACCATGGATGGTCTATGGCTGTACTTTAAAGAATGATCTTTAAAATATTCAAAGGTGATTACGAAAGAGAAATATGGGAAGCCACAGAGAATAACCACTATCTAATGCTGTTCTGGGCACCACTAGGAAAGGACAAAAATTTATCCAAGAAAAAGAATATTGTCTACCCACCAGAATCCAAAACGGATTCAGCACAATTGAGCAATGCATGAAACAGATTAGGGTGAAAAACAGATGATGCTCGACTGCGTAGTCTAAGGTGCTCACTTAATTCCTTTCCAGCATGTAATCTGTTGGACATCCAGTCTTTTAATATAGTATATGAAAAAAGCCACTATTACAGAATTTTTAGGCATACACTACACATTTCTCAAATTGTGCTTGTATAATCACAAACAAGTGGGCAAATGCTTCACCAGGCTACATTAATATCCCTGCCTACATTTCCACCCTGGATGTGGTTTTGTGAATTTTAGAGTAATTTACATTGGGAATGGCTCCTTCCATTTAAGATCCCCTGGAAAAAAATAGGGCTGAATTAATGGAAACTCTTTTTATAATTCTCATGGAGTCAGAAAATCCAATCAATAATCCTTTTGTGGAATCCTTATGAACATAGAAAAAAGGCATATTATTTACTCTGCCATTCTTTTAATGAGAAGAAAAAGAAAAGGTTTATATGTACACAGAAGAAACGATCTAAATTACAGACATTTTTATTCATGATTCCAGACCTATAACTGAACACACTCTTTTAAAAAAGAATGCTTTCATTTTAAAAAATGCTTTCATTCATGACACAGCCCTTCTCTCCTATAACAGGATATTTTTGGACATACATACTATCATCATTTACATTATTTATAGTTCTATATATTTCCCATTTAATTCACCTTTTAACCCTATTTTATTTATTTGCTAATGTTTTGGTGTAATTATTGTTAGGCCTGCTCAGTGTGGGAACCCAGAGAGTATGCATAGGACAGGATGTGGTGAATGGAAACTTAGATAGCGATCATAAAGCCTATGAAACAATAGCCACAGGAGTCTGAGCGGTCCAGAGGTTGGAAATTTAACTCTGATCACAGACAGCTGCAGCAACGCCGCAGGAACCGGTTACTGTTCAGAAAAAAATTCATCCTCCCCAAACTTCCATCCAAACCTCCTATAAGACCCACCAGTCACCCCTTCCGAGAGTGGATGATTTTTTCCAGATGGGCCTCCACCCATCTGCACCCAGATGCTCAAATAAACAGCATCTCACCTCACCCTAGGCTTCGTGTGTCTCCCTCTTGGCTCCGGACCTAACAATTTTATTTATTGTCATTAATAAAACATGTAAATACAGTCTACCAATATTAGGCAGGACATATTTAACAGATATCAAAGCACCGTAGTGGTTTTTCTGGCATGAAAAAAGTCCCTATTACAGAATTTTTGGGTATATGTTACGCATTTCTCTGTGATTATATCATCACAAACAAGTGGGCAAATGCTCCACCAGGCTACCTTAACATCGCTGTCTCTACTCCCACATTGGTTTTGGTTTTGTGCCAGGAAAGGTAGTGGTTTGCTAAGCACCACAAGTTTTTTAAAGTTGACTTTTTGAATATTTTCTAATTTTTAATTTTTATGGCTACATACTAGTTGCACATATTTGTGGAGTACATGTGATACCTCGCTACAGCACTCACATGTTCATTCGCAGCAGAGGTGTGAAACGAACATAAGTGTCTTATCCACGGTAGAATGGATAAACTTGACTTTGGTCTGTGCTAACTGCAGGTTCAGGAGAACTGTCTGAAGTGAAGAAATGGCGAATGAATCGATGAGCTGCCTGGTGGGTCAGTCTTCCTCGTAACACTTTACCTAGAAGTTCTGCCTTTCCTCACTAACCCGTAATAGGCAGAACCAGTCACTATCCTAAGGTCCAGTTGGTATGAGTCAAAGGAATAGAGAACTAGCAGTTTCATCTGAATAGTATTAATGCTATGGTGGCTAGAAATGAGAGTGGAATGTAGACCAGATGTGTACCTTGAGATGGCTTGCAGCAAAAGGTTAGGTATTGTGGACACTCCTAAAATGTCATCTATTATTTAGAAACAAGGTCAGGAAAACCTCTAATTATATTATTATCGTAATATTTCTAATTAGAAATATTTACATACGATTCATTCATAAGACAGCTCTTCCCCCAAGAATGATGACAGTGCATAAAAAATAAATTCCAGTTCCTTCTCAACCCCAAAGTACATAAAAATTGAAATATTTTCCAGCTAAATATCAGTTATATGTTCTAGCATCAGCTTTAATTTCTCCCATTTTCTGCTACAGTAAAGCGACAAAGCCAACTCACGTTGCATGTACATTTGTTACATCTAATTCTTTGTTTTTCATTTAGATAAGTGTGCTTTATATCCTAGGTACCATAGGAAGTCCCAAAGCTCAGAAAATCACTAATGAGAATGGAGGGAATTAACCATCATGAAAGCTGCAGCATGCAGCTACTATGCAACATTGCTTAGAGTTCATGTAGCGGGTTAATCAGTGTAGCAGCTGTTCAATGAGTTTTATTGCAACTGGAGTCTCGTATCCTAAATCTGACATAACTATTTTTTTTTGTCAAGACAGAGTCTCACTCTGTTGCCTGGGCTAGAGTGCTGTGGCATCAGCCTAGCTCACAGCAACCTCAAACTCCTGGGCTCAAGCGATCCTCCTGCCTCAGCCTTCTGGGTAGCTGGGATTGCAGGCATGCGCATCATGCCCAGTTGATTTATTTCTATTTTTAGTTGCTCAGCTAATTTTTTTCATTTTTGTAGAAACAGGGGTCTCACTCTTGCTCAGGCTGGTCTTGAACTCCTGAGCTCAAGGGATCCTCCCACCTCAGCCTCCCAGAGTGCAAGGTGACATATTTATTCTTAAGAAAGATAGTAACTTTATGCCTTGCAAAGAAAATAGTCCTCCAATGTTATTTTTTAATGAATTAACCCTTCATCTTTCCTCAGACCTTTTCTCTTCTTTCTTTTCCTAGTATCCTCAAAAATATTTAAAGGATAATCCTATAAAATAACTTACACTGCTTAGCCTGAGTACAATGTTTCATACATTGTAGGCACTCGACAGATATTTGTTTAATGAATGAATAAGTGAAGGTCGAGTGGGAAATTATAGTGTTGAATTAAAAATGGGTTTAGAGGTTATCACTAAGTTAGTTGAATTATTTACTATTAGCACCCCGTCATATTTTCGCTGCTAAATTTCATACTATTCATTAAAGAAATGTGGTGTTGGAGAGTATTAGAGTTAATATATGAATTATCTATAACTTCTAATATACCCAGACAACATGAGGTTCCTAACATGTAACTTTTCAAAGGTAAATTCTACACCATTTAGGGTTATAACACTTCTTATTACTCTTTTAAGAAACTGCAGATCAATACTTGCTTTCTACAAGTAAAAGCCTATTGATTTATATAAGATGAGAAACTCCAGTGCAATATAAATTATATATACTACTTCTACACTAAATCTATAGGCATAAAATCATGATCATA
This sequence comes from Avahi laniger, assembly GCA_963575035.1. Lineage (NCBI taxonomy): Eukaryota > Metazoa > Chordata > Mammalia > Primates > Indriidae > Avahi > Avahi laniger. The sequence goes on from CAUYSK010033320.1 coordinate 66,266, forward strand.
AAAATTGGCAGACCTAAACAAATGAGTACATATTTCTGTAAAGTTCATAGACATCAAAGACATTCAACTTTTAAAATCTCACTGTGTAAAATCAAATGGAAAATTATAAAAGGACCACAGCTATGGTTAGTAATATAATGGCTGACTACCCACAAACTAATTTATTTTAATAGCTATGTTGGAATCAGTAGGTAGCCTCTTTTAACCTTAGCTAAAAAATATTTATGCAAACCTTGCTATGCAGAGCTATCTTTAATGAGAGCATCCCAATGGGAAAAAAAGGAAATAGAAAGATATGAAAATTTTCACTTATTTCCAATCCCAACAGATATTACTTCATTGACATTCCATTCTGTATAAATTCACGTAGAATATGAACATTCCTTACAGTTTGCTTTTACTAACAATCAAATTGCTTAAATCACTTTAGGGCTATGTGCTATCCAGAGATAGTGTAGAGTTAATTGGCATCATTAAGTAACATTTTGAAATTATGATGAGTTTAAACCTGTCAGCTAAAGGCTTGATTGAACATTGATAAACCATGCACTAGATGTCTAAAGAGATGGAATTCATCCCTTAGTAGGCTTTATCCTTATGTAACCTGTCTCTAATTGGACACCATTTCTTTTAAGTTGTAAACTTTATGTTCATGTTGGAAACTTAAACTATAATTTTAATAATTAAAAGATGATTTGAAATGTAATGCTACCCATGGCTGCCTCTTATTTTGGGAGTTTCTTATAGACTCTTTTAAGGAACAAGAATTATATGGAAACCAGATACTACCATCGCTCTAGTTTTTAATTCTGAATTTCTCATTTCCATTTTGGAAAAGTAGGTCAAAAACATAAATAACATTTTTGATCTGATTTTCCCCTATGTCAGTTCCCATGAGACCAATGACTTCATTTTTCCTGTTATTGAAGGTTTACATTTTGCGGCCATATTTTATTCTTCCATCACTATATTCAGTCATCCTGTGGCCAATTCTTTCCGGGTCATTCTCTAACCTTAACCTCTTTTTCACAGCTGTATATCTATCTATATCTATCCAAATATATTAAACATGAAAATAAAGATAGTCATCTTTCCTTTAGGATAATAACCACCATTGAATTTCCATTGCTACTGGATTGGTACTAGGCTAAACACTTCCTTTAAACCCTATGAATTAAGAGTAATTTTTATTCTCATTTTACATGTGCAGAAATCAAGGCACGTAAAAATTAAAGCGTCTTGGTCAAGGTCTCGCACCTCGCAAATGATCTGCTAGTAAAGATAGAGCTTTCAATCACTGTGCTATCAGGCCTCTTGTGTCATTATTATAAACCTTTCATTGCACTGTCTATACATTTGGGCTCTTCAGTTTCAAAGTTATCTATCATGCAGTCATGGTGCTAGATTTTCACTTGCACTGCAAATTGATTTCTGGAAAGACAGTCTGCAGAAGAAAAGAAACGTAGGCCATCATGAACCTGAATGTGTTTATAGAAGGTTGAGACTTTATTTTGCATGGGCTGGGGAATCACTGAAGGGTTGCATGGCAGGGAGATCTAACTGGAGATGAGGGGAAAGATGAGGGGACCCTGAACTATGTTAATGTTAGCAAGCTTGATAGGAGGGACAGAATCAGAAAATATTTGGAAAGTGAAATTTCTAGGCGCCTGTTATTAATCGGAGGGAGAAGGCGAGAGCTGTTGATTGCTACGTCTCAGACACTTCATGACTACTGTACGTCCTCTAGAACAGTGTTTTCCTTTGGACTCTGTTCTCAGTCTCACTCTCAGCCTGGACTGGGCCCTCCCTCTGGCTGCTTCCCCCAGCAATAGAGCTCCCCTTCTTCAATCACCCAACATATCTGGATCCTAGAAAGAGCAGGGAAAACGACAGAACCTGAGGCTGTGTGTGTGTTTGCCTGTTTTGAGGTGCATATCTTAGACACTGATAAACTTGTGTCCAATAGTATTATTTATAACAAAAATCAACAAAACCCAAAAAGGCCACACATAGAATTTAATTGTTTCTTTACATTTCCAAGTAAAACTCCTCCTTGCACCCTAGCTGCATTCAGCATTCTATGGATATCTAGCAAATTCAAATGACTAGCTATCATGGTTATGTTTCTATAACGCAGGGGAATTCATAATTATTCACATACACACATATACATACCGTATAATTAAAATCATGTGATTTTCAAGACAGTTGCCTAGTTGCAAAAATAAAATAGGTATCATAACTCTTTCCCCCCACCACTTTACCAGAAAAGCTAATTTTAAAATGCATCTTCCTTAGAGCTACTCATGAAATCCCACGACAAGCCACATTTCATCACCGAAAGGTTAACCCAGGTGGCCTCCAGAGTCCCCTAAGCCATGCTCAACTAGGTCAAGGTGACAGCAAGGATCAGGTAAGAAGCAAAACAAAATAAATGTACACCAGACAATATGCTTAGTATAAGAAAGCCTAAAACATATGCATGTGAGTACATATGTCTATTTCTGGAAGGGTGCTACAAAAACTTTTAATGCTAGTTTTATAAGGACACAGTTTGTATTTTGGATAAAAATATAGTTTGTTCTGAAAAAAATGATTTTGAAGAGAAGACAACAACACGATTTTCAATTTTTTACTTTATGTGTTTGTGATTTGGGGAGTAGGGGAAGCAGATGAAGACAGGGTAAGAAAAGGCATATAAGGCCAGAGACTGGCACAGAGACCAGACACATAGTGGGTGCTTCGTGGATAGCCGCTGAATGATGAATGAAAATCAAGTAGCAGTTGTTAAGGTTTTTATGCACGTGAAATACAAATGAACTTCTCAAGGTGCCACATCTAAGTTATGGCTTTGACACTGGTTCCTGACTTTGATGCATTTCATTCCCAGGAAGAGCAGCAGGCCTATGCAATAAAAATCCACCACACACAGCATTCCCTGGACTTAAAAATAACTCTACAAGTTATAAGAATTTAGGCTGCGTGGAGGGAACAATTGCTTGTACTTAGCTACGCACCTTCAGCTGTGTGAGATGACTCTCGAGGGTGGGGTGGAGGGTGTCTCCCTCCGTCAAGAAAGGTTTTTGGAGCCAAAGCAAAGATGCTGCCTTTTCCCCAACAAAACCTCTTTGTCTCAAGATGGGGACAAGAAGCCTGGCACCCAGGAATAAGGATGAGACATCCTCTCTCATTTGAAGCTGAAGCCAAACTGCCTTGTCCTAAAAACATGTCAAGGCTCTTGAAAAGCTCTCTTAAACAGACTGGTAATTTCTCCATTTCTGTTACTTAAGAGGATTTTAGGGACATATAACTTTGATAACTCCACTCTCCCTTTCCAATGAGGTAATGAAATCTAGTACTCTTTGAGTGCTCACTGTGTGCCAGGCACTTTTCTAAACAATTTCCAGGTTATAGCTTGTTTAATTGAGGTAAGTATTCTTATTGTCCTCCATTTGGGAGATCTGGGAGACAGGCAAAGTGAGTTGCCTTAAGATGGCACAGTTGGCAACGGGAAAGCAGAACTCTAACGCCAGCAACACAACCCAGAGATGATGGTTTTAACTTGCTTATTTCACGCCTCACTGAGAAATCAGAGCACATTAAAACCATGCCATGATCTATTAATTTGATACAGGCAGAAGAAATCTAAAACAACAAAGAACACTCCAGTATTTGACAAGAACTTTAAGTAGTTGTAGGACACAGTTTGCCGAAATGAACTTTTTATGAACTTTGCATCAGAAATTTTTGTTTGATTGTTGTTTTGCCCTGAGGCTGTGACTGGAATGAATGGCCCCTGTTCACTGGAATATTCCACATGCTTTCTCTCTCTGCCGTAGGTGTGTTTATTTCTATTCAGACCTCACGGGGCTGTGGGTATCTGCAAATTAACGGTTGCATTTGCTATTCTGCTCCCTCATGTGAAGAAGTACAGATCACAGACATATTTGTAACCATGCCCTTATTATATAATGTGAAAATATGATTGAAAATATGCCACACTCATTAAACTGAGATAAAACCACATTTTGAAAATAAAGCTTACTAAGTGGATACATTGGTGATACTGAGTTTGTAACTTGCTTTTACTGTTTGGATTGCAAATAAATGTGGGAGCTAATGTAGGAAGTACTGTAATAGTGAAAAGCATGGGCTTTAGAGTTGAATATGTCTGTGAATCCTAATTACTAGATCTTTGATCAAGAGCAAGTTATTTAACTTCTTCAAATGCCTGTATCACAGGTTATTGTGAAGATTAAACGAGATAATGCATTAAACGCCATAACCCGGTGTCTGGCACATATTAAGTGCTTGATAGATGTCAGCGATTATAATAACTTGTTACCAAATCATAGTGAACTCAGTAGCTTAAAATATTGTGCTTCTTTGATTAAATGACACACATTTTTCCATGTTTTTGGCTTCTGATATTTCCATATATTTTTAAACTTGTGTGAATATTCACCTTCTTGTCTGTCTCTTAAAGCTCTTCCAAAAATATTATTAAATTCATTATATATCTTATTATTGGACGTTAGACACAAGGACATTTGGGAATAGTATTATGTCATATGTTTGATTCAATAGCTGAAATCTAAGGGCCACTAACCAAAAAAGGAGAAGTATTAACGGTTGTTCTGAAGATTTACCCTCCAAAACTTTTCTTTACCTTATCTTGTTACATCTCCCCCAATAATGCTGATTCTGTCCCTTGTGCATATTCGTATTCGAGTCTTCAAGAAACATCCCCTATGTGACCAGCATAGCGAGAAGCGTTGGAGATTCAGGGAAGAGTAAGATGCTGTCCCCGACCTGCAGGACCTGGAGGCCAGTAGGGGTGACAAACACACGAAGACATTCTTGCAGCACAGTTGTCTGCAGATATTTCTTGGTGGGGACCCAAGGGATGGAAATGATACAGAGAGGAGAGGGATTAGTTTGAGGAATTCTCTTGTCATGTGCTTAAGTGTAATCAAAGTGCCTCACCACTGGTAGAAGGCAATTTTATGATTTTGCAAATTGTGTGATCCTCTTGGTCTTGAAGATAATGAGGTTCTTTCTCATTTGAAAGCAGTGACATTGCTAATTCCTTACATAAAATGGGTACTGCTCCCCATCACAAGTTCCCTGTCTGGACTCCCCATGAGCCACAAATGATCTAGAACACTGACTCGCCTGCCTCCATCTTTATAGGATAAGGAAACTTCTGATTACTTTGATGCCACCTTGATAATCCTGGGTAATCACCTCATCTCAAGATCAGCTGACTGGCAGCCTTAATTCCATCTGCAAACTTAATTTCCTTTCCACAACATAACATGTTTACAGGCTCCAGATGTAGAGCATGGACATCTTTGGGGGTTGGGGAGGAAGAGGGAGCATTATTTTAATGCTCTAATACAGGAGTCCTTCACATCCATAAGTTCGGTATGTGTGGATTCAACCAACCACAGATCAAAAACATTCAGAAGAAGCTTGTGTCTGAATAGAACATATACAGACTTTTTCGCCTTGCCATTAGTCCCTAAACAACACAGTACAATATTTACATAACATTTACATTGTATTGGGTATTATAAGTAATCTAGAGATGATTTAAAGTACATGGGAGGATGTGCATAAGTTATATGCAAATACTAAGCCATTTTATATCAAGGACTTGAGCATCTGAGGATTTTGGTGTCTGAGGGAGGTCCTGGAACCCACTTCCTATGGCTACTAAGGGATGACTGTATACCAGTCTTAAAAGAAAAAGCAAAATCAGTTTTATAAATAGTAATTTTTTTTCAGCATATGTCTTTCATTTCACTATGAAATTTAGTTAGAAATTAAGACTAACAAAATATTAATTAACTAGCACAATGTACAAGTACCAGTAGTAAATACCAAAACTAACGCTAATATTTCAATAATATTAAATGATGGTGGCATTTGCATTTCATCTGACAATGGCTTATTGGACTTCTTACCTATCAGTGTCTGATTTATAGTTGACCATCTTTTCTTAATTCCAAGTTTCTCTCACAATCATAGAGTCCACTATGCTACAAATAAAAAAGTCCTCTCATCATTTCTGTGTACCCTTTGTTTTCAACAGACTCTGTGTTTTTAACTATTATACTGGATTAACTCTAAGAATCACTGTGCCACATTCTGTTGGAATTCTGTAGGTGATTCTCTTTTTTGTTTATTTGTTTTAAATTAGCATATAATACATATTTATGTTAATATCATATCACATGTTCTACATGCACTGGTTGGGGATTCATTTGTCCCTGAAATTATGAGCCTTAGGATTTCACCAAAGACTAATCCTTAGAGACAGACGTCTGTTTTTTCTCTTTCTTGCATTCTGTGACCCATCCCCTGCCACACACACACACTGGGTTCTGCTAATTATTATTTATTTGGTTCAAAATCATTCCCCACCCCCAAACCACATGTGTCCACGCTACTCTTCCCATTGCCCACCAGTCCCGTGTCAGATTACTTCCATCAATAGCATCTCCATTTATGGGGTCCTGCTTTTCTGACACATAGTAACCAATGAGGCGTAGACACTCACAAGAGAGAAAAAGGGCATTTGCCTAGGAAGAAAATCAGCAGTAAAATTTTCTCCTATTTAAGGGAAGATAGCTTTGCCCCAAGATATTTTCAATATATTCCAAAATTGCAACAGATCCTTTTCAGTTATTTTACTTTCATCATTACAAAGAAGGCCAACTTTCAGATTGAGGCAACAGAAGCTGAGAAACTTTTATTGGGGTGACCTTTATGTTTGAGAGTTAACTGCTCTTTCAACAACGCCTCAGTTACAACTCTTACTCTGTATTCATTTCGGGAAGTTTGATTCTGAAAACTATAAATAGCTGCCCTTCTCTTGAGCTAGGACTACATTTAGAGGGGAATAAATTGTAGATTTTTCTCAAATTTGATGGCATTTTCTTCTTTGGGTTACTACACAGTGGCCAAGTGGATTGCATGTTTAAAAATGTTTTTAGAAAATTGCCAGAGAGGATTATTTGGATTAGTCATAGATTTTCCAAGACTGCGAAAGCTAAGGAGTAAAGCATATAATAATGATAGCATTGATTAGGAAGAAAGACATTTTGTAACCGGTAAAATATAAGTCCAGATACAGACATCAGGTACAAAAATTGCAAAGCATATTGCCAGCGAAGAATTAAACCAACTTTTTCCCCTTCCAGAAAATTTTGCTTTACTTTTAAATTTTTTCCTAATATTTAGATCTGTTTGTGCATTTATAAAAATATAAGGCTGTTATTTGTCCCATCAAAAAAACAAGTACGAATGTCTAGAATCTTTTAGTGTAAGCATTTATAGAGTTTATTCACACTCGGAAGGAAAGGATAAGGAGAAAAAGAGAACAAACCAAAACAAAGCAGTTTTTCCCACTCCCTCTCCTTTTATATCTAAATCAGTTAAATCTTTTTTATTACACAGCATAAGAAGCTTCATGCTTTGGTTCAGGATGACATTATTCTTTTATCTGCATCATTAGTCATCAAAATGGTCTTCCTGTCTTTAGTTTTGCTGCCCCTGAGTAGAGCTCAATATTGTTCTTCTAAAATACAAATTTTAGATGCTCTTTCAGGAGCGTCTCATCACCTGTGGGATGAAGCTAACTCTCTCCAACATGAGAGCACAGACCTAACCTCATCGCAACTCCTACTGCTCTTTCTCAAGCATCCCTTTGCTAATTGACTCAGGCAGAGTCCGAGAAGGCAACGCCCTTCTTGCCTTTTTCTAAATTAGTATATACTCTTTTCCCTCGTGCCTCAGCACATGTGGATCTGTCTGTCCAGCACACCTTCGCTCATGGGTGCAGGAAGAACTCTACATCAGATCTAAAGGAACATTACAGCCCTTGCCAATTTCCCAGACTCCAGCCAGGGCTGGATGCGCGGTTTCCTAAGCGCTTCCATTCATTCCGTGCCAGCGTTTTGCCTTAAGTGTGCTGTTCCTTTTTGCTTTCTGCCCAGGGGCATCTCTGGTGCCAGAGGGAAAGAGGAAACCTCTGCAGAATTTCAGAGTTAAATATCCTAGCGGCAGCTCTCGACAGGGGACAGGAGCTAATGGATAAATGTTTCTTCCTTTTGTCCTTCAGGCAGATAATTCAGGGCACCTGTCTGCACAATTTTTGAGAGGGTCCTGAGGATGAGAACCCCTGTTGTCCTCAACAAAATACCGTGAACATTGGTTTTTTCTTCTCACTTGTCACATTGTCTCCTGTTCCCTGGGATTGCCACCCACATCAAACACCTGCACTCTACGCTATAATTCAGGCTGGGCTCTCAGGGCAATGAAACCAAGCTAAGGCAAGATCCAGCTCCTTTTTAAACCCAGCCTGCTTCTGTGCTACCGAGATTCCTGAACTTGGCTCTCTTACAGAATTTATCACAAAAAATTTCTTTAAGCATCAGGTTTCTCTTGTTTATCTCTCTTGTTGAATCTCTAGTGTCAATACAGTTCCTGGCCAACTAAAGCTGTTCCACAAATGTCTGGTGATTCGATACATGCACTCATACTTCTCAGTTGTGGACTGTTTGTTAAATTGTGACCTTTAAGAAACAAAGAAAAAAAAACACACCTGTAAGCTTAATACTGTAGCATCTAGTATCGACATCTCAAGAATATTTGTGGAATGAAAGCAAATGAAGAAAACTGATTCACCGAAAGAACAGACATGGCCAAAGTCTGGAAAACAGTAATAGTATAACTTAGTATATATAGTAGAACTTCTGCTAGGTTGTGAGGGAGAAAGAAAAACAAGACCAGCACATTCTGTCAGGCTTCAGACCTAGAGATAAAAACCTGGAGAGGGGACAAAAGTGTGGTCTGAAGACAAAAAGGATGAAAGCAAGTGTCACTTTCTTTTACCATCTCAGTTAGACATGCTGCAAAGCAATCTCAAGACAGCCCTGCACCGGACCAGGTACCAGCACTCCGACTATTCGTATTTGCACTGTTGAGGGCCCAGAACTACAAACATCTAGTGTTCCCCAAGTTTTCTTCTTCGTCTTTTCATGTTGGAGAAAGACATGATAGTTTGGCACAGACACTGAATGTTTTTCTGGATAAATGCATAGTTCCATGGCCTTTGGCCCTCTGATTGCTGTGGCCAGCCTTAATTCTTATTATCCATGGTCACTCCACACAATATTCACTAATCCACCAATGAAAGGTTTATGCGATTTGTAGTAATCAAGTCAGAGTCTTCTGACAATTTCCTTTAACAGTGTCCTATAAGCTTGAAAGTTAATCTTATATTTATGATTGCATATAAAATATAATAAAACTTTTATTTGAATGAAATTCATGTATATCCTTACAACTATATTAGCCAATAGCCTTAAATTAACAGAGTTCATTAAGAAGTAAAAGTGGATTCCTGTGTGGTGGTTAGGAGTGCACAGAAATATGCTTTAGAGGTTTAGAGAAAAGATGAGTATAAAAATATGATATTATATAAACAGTATCATTAGAAATAGCTAGCAGACAAAGTTTAAGGATTTTTATAATCATATCACTTTTTAAGTGACTGAACTATTTTTTAAAAAATTTAATTAGTTAATTCCAAACATATTTATTATAACATTTATATATGTTTTGGGGAAAAATACTTTACCCAGTCAAATTTATCAGGTTAGAAAAACAATTTGTTTACTTGAAATATTTCTGAAGATAAATGTTATGCTAAAAATTTATTAGAATATAGATAAAAGTTTCGCTCATACTTAAACATGATTAGAAAATAAAAAGACAATAAGCTTTTCATATGGAATTCTGAGGTTAAATAGAATTCACTTGTTTTTGCCGGTCTCAGATGCGGTGGAATTTGGAGGCAATGGGGCTGGAATCCTTTTTGACAAAGGATCAAATCAGAGTATGAAAGAGTTTATAAAGCGAGCATGTATATTTCTTCATTGTTTTGGCCATAGTTGAAATGATAAGGTGCAAGCATTTTGCATTGTTTAAAAGTTGAGTGTTGGCCGGGCGCGGTGGCTCA